>CAUZXS010001017.1:0-12500 GCA_963585895.1 Sepioteuthis lessoniana | reverse complement strand
TATAAGGAAGTGTGTTCGCGCCTTCATTGAAGTTCGTAAATCATTTTTGATTATGTTTCCGCTTATATTTGTATATGTATACGCGTAGTATACAAGAATACTCGTGCTCACAAAAAAAAAAAAAAAGAAACATACATCATATGTTAAACGTTAGAACAAAATCACATTATAACGTAATCATTTATGAAAATTATCGAAGAGTAACACGAATCTACACGAAGAGAATAATGAAAGTCAAACTCCTTTTCGTTAATAATGATCTAAAAGACATGCTTGCTTACCCTTACTTGGCTCCAAAGCCACATCATGATTGCTGTCAAACGTTTGAGAGTAGATTGCTCCGCATCAAACAAAGGTGAAAAAATGTGATGTTGCTTATTTAAACTCGTATCAGAAAGAGTTTGCCATAATCACTCTTTTCAGAAAAAGAGACCAATTTAAAATCAAATTATTATAATTCGGCAAGTTATCCGATTACAATGGAATGTGTGTTATTAGCAGCACTCATTTCCTCTCCGAGCATCACAAAGCAAGCTCTATAGCGTTTAAAGTTTTCCGCAGCCACAAATTATCTGTGGACTGAATTGTAATATAATCATGTTCACAAAAATCATATTATGTGATATACTCAATAAATGTATTAAGTACACGGGCATTTAAATAAAGTTTACTCAAAAACTAGTCACATGATTTCAGCATATGTCATGACTTCGTGGTTTTGATCCTGATACGCGTCTATTAAGCGACCAACAAAAAGAAAGATTTAAGCTCAGATCTCCCTCCTCAGCATTTAGAGAGCGTTAACTTTAACAAGGTGAAGAGATGGAAATAGTTGATGATATCGTTAGTTATAGCAAACATTTAATATATACAAGTAGATTACAGGAAACAATGGAAAAAGGTTGTTTCAGGAATCCATTAACTTTTACTTCATAACCATCAAAGGTTGTGTAGCAACAACTATATAATCTTTGGTAATGAAATCTTTGGTGATGAACCAAAGATTCTAATTTCATCGTCCATTTTACTGTTCTTTTTCTTATTTTAAATATGTAACTTTCCAATATTTTGCTCCTTTGGTTGTCACGCTTCATAACTGTGGCCTGAGTTCGTTCCATGACTACCACTTGCGTTTTCGGCTAGTTGGTTTATCAACTCCGTCTGTGCCTATTTTGTGTTTCAATGATCCAAAAAAGGGGGATGACGCAATCTATCCGGAACTTCTGACGGTCGGAGTGGTTCATTGGAACAAGTTACTTGGGTGTTGGTAACTCCACGAAATACTCTCCGTAAAAAATTAATAACTATTTATTGAAACACAATGGTGTAACAATAATATATATATATATATATATATATATATATATATATATATATATATGGAAATTTTCTTGCTTTTTGTTGAATTTGAGAGTGAGAAAAAGGTGCATACTTTCTTTTACTCAAATTTTCGGAGAGTGAGTTTTTGCTAGAGAGGCTTCAGTTGTTGGAGAGATTTACTTATTACTTATTCTTCTCTCTTCGGTAGGGATACCTGATATCTTCTCTTATAACCCTAAAACCATGTATTTTTTTTTTATAAAGGATTGCCCTGGTAACAAACATTCCAGATTGGCTGACCAATCACAGATCATTTTGTATTCTTCAACTACTTTTTGACTGGTCAGCCAATCAAATGCGCAGATCTATGTCTGTGGGAAGAGTATCTCTTCGACGTATCAGATTTTAATTAGTCATTCAATCAAACCACAATATCGATGCTTGGTTAATTAAAGGTCCCAACCCACAACTTTCGGTGGAGTATGCTTTTTCACATTAGTCGAAACAAATTTCAAAGATTTGATTAATCTATCTGAAGCCAAGATTTGATCTTTTAACCCCAGTAGATGGGCAATAGTTCGGGATGTCATGATTTTAAATCGATCAGTGCTCTGACAAAACCCAAATATCCTTGCCCGCTTACTTTTTGTTTTGAAAATTTGTAAGTTCAGTTTGTACAATTCCCTTACCGACCTTTTGAGCCGACATTTTAATTTCTTTCAAAGTCAATAAGTCTTTTTATATATTTATAGAAAGAAAATTACATTTTCCCAATAAAAGAAATGCATAATGCTCTCCGTAAGTTTTTCGCAAGAGTGAATACCTCAGATCTTCCTATTATTACATAGTAGTAATACTTTGTTTATCAGCATTTATTACATTATATTTGTGCATACCTTTTTCTATGAGAAAATATACAATGAAAGGCTGATATTTCAATTTTAGAATTATTCAAAGAAGCAAGTCGACAAAATATATAAATGAAATATCCGAGGTATTTTGAGTTTTATTGCGATTATCATCTTTTTCTTTATAATAATGAAGAAACAGTGACCTTTCACAAATATCATTGGATATCTATAAAAGAAGCAAATATCTATTGCTTTCATGAATAAAGAGGAACTCGACGAATCACGTGAGAAAATAAATCAAATGAACTGCTATTCTTTATTCAAACACCTAAAAATGAGAGCCAATTTATTGGCTGCTGTTCTTGGATTTTCTTTAACATACCAAAATAAAATCAGAAAAAAAAGAATTTTTGATAGACCTTTTAAAATTTGTAACGAAATTAAAGAAAATGTATTTTCTTTTTTCTTTTTATTTTCAATCCAATTAATATCCGGCTTTTCGTGAGGTTCTTCAAATGTGTGCTTCTTTGTCAGTCTCAAAGGCCAAGACCTCTCGTGGACATCGAAAATTATGAATATTTTTGAGTAACTGAAAAAATAGATCCGTTAAATATTTCACAATAGTTCCTAATTTATTTACCTTTGAGATCACACCCCAAATTACAATCACGTTGTTAGTGTGTTTGATTCTCACTAAAAAAAAGAAACTTATTACTAAAAAAATTCCTAACCCATGAAGTAATTTACTAAGCTTTTTACTTAGATGTGGCACAAGGCCGTAAAACATGGGGCAGACTCGCACTCATTCGTGAAGGGTTGCTAGTCTAGCTCGCTAACCGAGGTGCCCATATTTAACACATGTCTGTAAGTCAATTAGTTTGAAGTTTGTTTGCCATGAAGTTACCAATTAGACGATTCTGAATTTTCTGCAAAGTCGTTTATCATGTCGAACCTTCCAAAGCCTCAAACTTTCGGCCTAGTACAACTACTAAACTTCGTAAATAACTACATATAGTAATGTGCTTTTGTTATCACTAATAATATTCTGAATATTGTTTTGATCTTCACAAAGTTTCGCTCGATATATCATTCATGTCTTTCATGTCTAACTCGGGAACCTACACAAAAGCACGAACTTAGTCCTCGATTTAATCTACGGGGATAATTTTTTCTAATTACCTTAAAAATGACAGGGTACAAATGTTAAGGTATAATAAGTATTCCTTATTTTAACAATCATATTTACCCAGCCCCTCCGCTCGGGCAGGATATGACACAAGGTCAGTTTTTAAGCAGAGTTTAACAGGTTTGAATTCAGAGTTTTCCTTCTCCTAGACTAGTTGCCTCACCAAGGCTGAAGAACCTAGTCTACCCTACTATTTTACCCATAGCTGGAGTGAGAATAATTGGATTAATACCTTTCCCAAGGGTATTAGTGCTATGTGAAATGCAATCAGTCTCGTCCAGGATTTGAAGCCGTGTCGCCGTGTCCATTTCCTACGACGATAACCATTACCCACGGGCACCTCCATTCCTTATTTTAACTATAGTGGGCATTGAACCTGCAACCTCGAGTTGATTTCACTCAAACGCACTTTTAGACCAATTACCTTTATTCACTGTGCTATCAGTCCTGCTCACAGTAAATCTTTGGAGGGACTTATAAACCTAATGTCTCTAGCAATCCTTGAGATACTATTTAATACGTTTATGTATGATTTTTTACCTAAAGTAATATAACAATAAAGAGGAGGACAATAGTCTAAATACACAAATTGATAAAAATTATACAATATAATCACAAAAATTTAGAAAAAAGTACCGCACATTTATGCAAACCAACTGGTGAAATCATGATAATTGAAATAATCGTTGCCAGTAAAATTGTAAAAAGACAATGCTAAACTATTGAATAAAATTCGGAAATTGTTTCAATATGCCGGTACGAAAAAAATTTCCCCCGTTTAATTTACAGCCACACAAATTATCAATGATTGTATTAGATGTGGTGAAGAAACAACCCAAATATGTAGTATTCTGATATATATATATATATATATATATTTATATATATATATATATATGTGTGTGTGTGTGTGTGTGTGTGTGTGTGTGTGTGTGTGTGTGTGTGTGTAAGTATTTATAAGAATATATAAATGTGTTTATGTAAGTATACGTGTGTGTGTAAATATTCATACATATATGTATACATATTTGTACATGTGTATATAAATATATATATGTTTGTACATAAAATCTATGCGTAAATGTATATGTGTATGTGTAAACATCAAAGTGTGTGTGTAAATATATATATGTGCTTGTGTGTGTAAATATATATGTTTGTGCGTAAATATTTGTGTGTGTGTGTGTGTGTGCGTGTGTCTGTGTGTGTGTCTGTGTGTGTAAATATATACATATGCGTCTGTGTAAACATATATATATATATATATGTGTGTGTGTGTGTGTGTGTGTGTTTGTGTGGGTGTGTGTATGTGTGCGAGCCAAAAGAAAATTTTGAATATCAAATTAACAAGTTTCACTGGAGATCTAACTTCATCAGAATTCAAATCATTTATATTCTGATTATGTTAGATCTTTAACGAGATTGTTAATCTGTTTTCTTAAATTGTCTTTCTTTTTTGTCATTCTGTTTGATAATCTTCCAAACTATACTCTATATATATTATGGGTATATTATTTTACCTAAGCTCATATTACATTTTTATCGAGCCTTTTTAATTAATTATTAACAAATCGTATTCATCTCTATACTTGTTCTGCTCAACCAGTTACTGTTACCAAACACTACTTCTTTAAGACGTCTTATTCTCCAGTATTCTTCTCTATTATTTAAATTTCATCCCACATCGGTAGATAATTTCTCTTTTCTTTCATATACGTTCAGACATACCAAACTTTTCGATCTTAATTCGATATACTGCTTTTTGGTGTTCATTTAGCTTTACTTTTACTAGGTGCCTGGTCTCACATAATTTACGTTGGTAGTGTAACAATAAATATGAGGACAATAGTCTGAATGTTCAAATTGATAAAAATTACCAAATTCCGTCTCAGAAATTTAGACAAATAGTACCGTGGATTATTACATATACCCTTTACAATCCCTTCTAATATGAAAAAAAGTTATTCCTCTGAACCAAAGATGTCATGATTATAATTACTTCTCCTGGAACAATATCCAAATGAAACAGATATTGTTAAATATTATCTGTTGCAAAATCAGCAACACCGAAACTGTATACCCGGAAAATGAATTTATACCCGGAAAATGAATTTTCATTAAAATGTAAGAAAAGGAGGTTTTCTTTTTGTATTGCTCATTATTCATATTTTTGGTTAAAGAATTTTAATAAAGAACAGTTAGGTAATAAATAATTTCTAGATATATCCGTTTTGATTTATATTTCACTTACAAAACCATGTTTTCTTTGCTTGAGAGAAGAATTAACAATTTTTTTAAGAAAGAGAAAGGGTGTACTTTGGGTTATGTAAATATCTGTATATTTTTGTTTCTCATTATCTTTTTATCTCTTACTCTGAATCTCTCTCTCTCTATATATATATATTTATATATATATATATATAGCTGATCATTATTATATGCTTTATATGGATCATATATACATATAATTATGAGGGTAGGTTAACATGTTCTTTGGCTGAAAAGTTTATATAATGATGTCCGGTTTGCTATTGATGACTTTCAGATAGACCATTGTAACACTGATTAAACAAGTGTGTGAACCTCGACGAGGAATTGTGTTGAAAGATAAATCTCTTTTTTTCACATTCCTTGAATGCATCAACGTCATCCTATGAATGTTTCAGCGGACACTTGTTTATTTTTACATATTTTTACACACACACACACACACACACACACACGCGTGCGAGCGCGAACACACACAATCTTTCATCTATGTCTTGAACACTTTTCTCGATGCCATCATATCTGTTTATCTATTTGGCCTATTCCAAAATTTATGACTACATCAGCCGTTGTGAATCTGAAACTTCCTATTTTTGTTTTAAGTTGTTAATGCTGGATTTTGTTGCTGATAGACTGTGTTATTTGTTTGATGGTGGAAGATGGATCGATCATATTCGTCTGAATGCAGATTATGCTAATTGTTGACGTTTTTTCTAAACGATATTTTATGAAATTTGCTGTTTTTGAAAAACTGTTAATCAATTAATTAGATTAAACTTTTTTCCAATTTTTGTTTTCATGGTGCATAATACATTAGCCTATATCATGTTACATATAACATCGTAAATTTTTCTCCTTTATCTTTCTTGAAATTTAATTTGTCTGAGTAACCGCCGTTAGTGGAGGGAAGGACTTAATATATTTATTATTTTTCTTATTTAAACATTTCTTAAATTTCTTTTCAAGATCTTAGAAATATATTAAAATAGATAATTTTGATGTTTGTTTTGAATTATATCAGTTTAAAAATCCCTACAATGTATTTCCTTATTTTACCTATTTTTGGACCAATCATTTTATTTATTTATATGTTTTTGAGTTTGTTATTTTCGCGACAACCTTTGTTGTTTGTCTAAAATTTAAGCTACAACTCATAAAACATAAATACCAACAACCTTATATATTTCTGCCCCCTCATAGTTATTTTTCATTTTGTCAAATCCTTGGAACTCTTTATAAAATAGAAAATATTTTAACCATGTGAAACAAGTTTTAATTCGTCTTCTTAAGATTTTATTATTATTAGTTAAAAAATATACAAGTACATTTCCATTTCCGTTCCCTGCTTTTAATGTACTACATTTTTGTATAATTCAAAAGATAATTCACTATATATATATATATATATATATATATATATATATATATATATATATATATATATATATATATATATGTATATATATATATATATATATATATATATATATATATATATTGAGACAGGCAGACAGACAGACAGTGAGTGTGTGTGTGTGTGTGTGTGTGTGTGTGTGTGTGTGTGTGTGTGTGTGTGTGTGTGTGTGTGTGTGTGTGTGTGTGTGAAATAGATGCAACCCATTAATATGATAATTCATATTGTATCAAGTGATCTTTCATCTGAGTCTTAAAAAACAAATATATCACTTCAGAAAGATCAAACCCTGATGACAGGGCAGAAATCCATTGACTTAGTGCACGTGAAATACCACGTTCTTGGAAACGTCTTTGGAGGGACATTTTCAGACAGAATCTCTCATCGCATCCACATTGTCAGGACATCTTGCAGTCAACTTCCTGCAATATTTGGGATTTTCTGCAATCTTGTTGAGGTTGTTTACACCCCTGAGGCTTGACATTTGTGTATTCAAAGATAAATTTGGATTTCTGGGAATAAAAGGTAAGGTAAATTTACTGCGATTTTTTTCTTGCACAGTTTTATATGATTTTGTCTCCGAATTAGCAGTGACACAAAATATTTTCCTCTCTTGTCCAAAGCATTTTTATCGACGATTAGCTGTTGTTATTGTATACTATTTTCAAATCTTAAACAAGAGAGAACGCAACATTATTATAGTAAAAATATGAGCAGTCACATGGGTCCCATGTATATTAAGACACACTCTCTCTCTCTCTATATATATATATATATATATATATAGATAAGTAAAAGAAAAGTTGGTGACCGTAGTCGAGGGCCTTTGATTCCATACACAGAGGGAAGATGGAACAAATCCTACTGGCATACGGCCTACCAAAAGAAACCGTAGCAGCAATAACAATTCTCTACAGAAACACTGAAGTGAAAGTACGTTCACGCGGTGGAGACACAGATACTTCGACATTGTAGCAGGAGTACTACAAGGGGACACGCTAGCCCCATACATCTTTATCATCTGTCTAGACTATGTGCTTAGAACTTCGATCGACAAAATCAGAGAAAATGGCTTCGAGCTGACAAAGAAAAAAACAGAAGGTACCATGCAAAAACAATTACCGACGCCGACTTCGCCGATGACATAGCGATACTGGCGAATACACCTAACCAAGCCGATAAACTACTGCATAGTCTGGAACGAGCCGCCGCAGGCATTGGACTCCGTGTCAATGCACACAAAACTGAATATATGTGTGTTTAATCAAACAGGCGAACATTTCCTCACTAGACGGAACCTTTCTGAAACTAGTAGAACAAATTCACCTACCTAGGAAGCAGCGTCTCATCAACCGAAAAAGACATGACACACGATTAATAAAAGCATGGACAGCTGTCGATAGGCTCTCGATCATATGGAAGTCAGACCTGACGGATAAAATGAAACGCAGTTTCTTCCAGACAGCGATCGTATCGATATTGCTATATGGATGCACTACTTGGACGCTAACAAAACGGCTGGAGAAGAAGCTACACGGCAATTACTCAAGAATGTTGAGAGCAATATTGAACAAGTCCTGGCAGCAACACTTACAAGGCACCAACTATACGTCCACCTGCCTCCTATCACGAAAACTATCACAAACCAGACATGGAGGACACTGCTGGAGAAGCAAAGACAAACTCATCAGTGATGTACTCCTATGGAACCCCGCATGTGGCCAAGCAAAAGCAGGACGACCAGCTCGAACATACATACAGCAGCTATGTGAAGATACGGGATGTAGCCCTGAAGACCAGCCAGAAGAGATGAATAATAGGGAGAAGTGGCGAGAGAGGATCAGGGATATCTGTGCTAGCGACATGACATTATGATAATGATGATAATTTAGAATATAAGAATAATTTTAGTATCAAACAAGATTTTTTTCTCAAAAGATTCTATCAAATCCCTGTGCCTGTAAAAATTTGCACAGTTAATATTTGACAAGTGACTATTTTACAAAAAGCAAACAACATTTTTTTCCTTTTCTGTTGTATCTTTCGAAAAAATGCCTTTGACCCAATTTAAACGTTATTTCGGTCACTACTGGAATATTGGATGTTAAAAGCTCAATGTCTGAATCAGCGGAATAGATTACAGACCGAGACACAGACACACACAGACAGAAAGAGAGACACACACAAGCATGCACCGGCGTTCAAAGGGCTTAGATGCTGCTCAAATCAAATTATTAAATTTTTTCATATAATGTATTAATAAAAATAAAGAAATTATGTTGTCAAAATTTAGCTATTAAGTTGACAGAAATTATTTGAAAAACAGAGCGCAAAAACATTTAGGATTTTTTAATGATCATTTTAAAAAACTTAAACAAGAAATCTATTCATCTGAGTAATGAAGGACCTGAATTTTTATTGATGATTTTCTTGGACCTGAAATAACAGGGCATCTTATTTAGTCTTCGTGTAAAATTATTATGGACACTGTCAGAAAAAAATTTGGTAAACTGTTTACGTCATGAAAATGAAATAATCTTTACCGGTAAAAGTGTAAAAAGACAATGCTAAAACTATTGAATAAAAGTCGGAAATGGTTTCAATGTGCGGTATGAACCTCCCCCGCCCCCCGTTCGATTTACAGGCAGACTAATCATCTATGATTCTATCATATATAAATTAGACGTGGTGGAGAAACAACCCACTATGCAGTATTCTGATATATATATATATATATATATATATATATATATGTATGTATGTGTGTGTGTGTGGTGCCATCAATAAGTTTCCAGGCACTTAGAATTGACGTAGACTCTTGAAAATTCAATATGTGATTGCTATATGTCTTATGATATGACTTACTAATTTTAATGATTTCAGGTTCAAGTGAACAGCTAAAGCAGGAATTGGAATACACCCTACTAAAGCCTGATTATCACAGCTGGTTAATTTCAAAATGTAATCTGGACGTGAGAACACTTTGGAGGAACGATATGCAATAAAATTCTGTTTTATAGTTGGAAAAAATGCCTCAGAAGAATATGGAATGCTTCAGACTGCTTTTCGACCATCTTGCATTAATCGAGCATCAGTTTTTGCGTGGCATAAGAGATTCAAAGAAGGCACGGAGGTCTGTGGGGGATGATCAGAGGTGGGGCAGGAGTAAAGAGGTCAATACACTAGAGTTGATTGGCCAAAGGGTTTAGGGTTGGGGTTACTATGTTGAGGTTTTAAGGGAGTCCAGGAAGAGATTCCTGGGAAGAGGCCAGCACTCTTCAAATCAGGCCAGTGGCATTTCCACCAATGACAATACACCAGTCCACAAGTCGATCCTTGTCACAGACTATTTGACCAAGATGGGCATCAAGACAGTTCCTCACCCTTCCTATAGTCGAGACCTTGCTCCCCGTGACTTTTGGTTATACCCTAAGCTCAGATGCTATCGTTATGAGACAATTGAGAAGATGAAAGAGGCTGTGAGAAGGTCATTGACACACTCACACAAGAGGACTTCTATGTGACCTTCCAGAAATTGTTGGAACGATACAACAAGTGCATTGCAGCCGGAGGAGATTATTTCGAATGGGACAAGAGTTTCATGTGTGTACTATCAGGCCCATACGAAAATGTCTGGAAACTCAATTTATGATCCTCGTATATATATACATATATATATATATATATATGTGTGTGTGTGTGTGTGTGTGTGTGTGTGTGTGTGTGTGTGTGTGTGTGTGTGTGTGTAAAAGTAAATAAAGGATTTTAATCCGACAATATGTAGAGAAAAATTGATAACAAGGTAATCCAAGTGGAAGGAGAGATTTATTAAGAAGTCGACACTATAGCGTTTCGGTTCTAATGAACCATCATCAGGTCCATGAGGGGTGATATTAGCGATGTTAAGTTAACGATGGATGTTTAATAATGCAAAATACGAAAACCTAGGCGAAAGTTTGTATAATAAGAAAAAGTTGGCCGTTTAATTGGTGAATCACCTTTAATTGTTTTACATTACGTCATTTGACTTATTAGGAATAATGTATACAATTTATGTTAAGTTTGTTTAACGAGAAAGATTTCGAGTCGAAAGGAAGAAAAAGAAAGAAAGAAAAGCAAAAAAAAAAAAAAATTGAAAGCATAAAAATTATGATATATATGGAAAATATTAACTAAAGATATGTATATATATATATATATATATATATATATATATATATATATATATATATATGTGTGTGTGTGTGTGTGTGTGTGTGTGTGTGTGTGTGCGTGTGTGTGAAAAATAATTTTGAATATCAAATTAACATATTTCACTGGAGACCTAACATCATCAGAATTCAAATCATTTATATTCTGATTATTTTAGATGTTTACCGATATTGTTTATCTGGTTTCTTAAATGGTCTTTTTTCTATGTCTTTCTGTTTGATATTCTTCCAAACTTTTCTCTTTTTCTATTATAAGCATATTCTTTGAGTGGTAATCTAATCTGATTTCCTCGATGTTGTATATATTTTCCAAAATGCTCCAAATAATGTTCGACTGCTACAGAGCAGTAACATATTACTATTGCTTAATTAACCGCAGTTCATGTCAACAAGAAAAAATGCCTTGCAGAGTTAGGTGTCAATTCTGATACTTTTGATGAACGGCTTTTGGCAATACATTGTCTGTTGAATGTTTTGCAACCTACATACCCACTAGTCAGCGTACAAGACGAGTCTTGTTTTTCTAATGATTAAATCAAAGGTAGGATTTTTGTAGGTAGAGGAGATCAAAATAAATTCTCTGGATGATATTAAATGTTTAAATTTGTGTTCAAGAGTTGCTTTGACCAAGGGATACCCACTGGAATATAAGGTCTGAAAGCAATTTGAAAAAAGTTAATACTTTATCCATTGTTAATTTCCGTCCAGTAAATACGGATTTCGTATCTACATGGCTCACTTGGGTGTGGCTGTAGAATGCACCAACTGCATCTCTGCAGCGGCATAAAACATCCCAACGAATGTCCTGATATGATATTAAACAATCTGATAAAGAGGCTCTAGTAATGCTGGAGGTTTGGGGAATGAGGAGTACCCCTTCATTGCCATCTCTTACATATCTATTCTGATCCGGAGTGGTAGCAAATGATAAGGTCCTATCTATGGATCAAATATATTTAAGCTGTATGCTTATGATGAATTGAATTTTTTGAAATAAAAATGTTTTGACATTTAAACTGAATGGTTTAAAACGGATCTTTTTAAGTGTTTAAAATGAATTTGGAATTAGATAACTTACAATGGTTGATATGCCCTAAAACCAAACCAAAGAGTATCTATACACGCACACACACACACACACACACACACACACACACACACACACACACACACACATATATATATATATATATATATATATATATATATATGCAAGCAAATCTTTTTAAATGTGACTGATGAAGTAAATC
>CAUZXS010001016.1:175000-181825 GCA_963585895.1 Sepioteuthis lessoniana | reverse complement strand
CATCGACAGTCAGCTCGGCAAGTTTGAAGTCATTGCAGAGCTTGTTCATCGATGCTGCAAACGTTAAATTTCCTCCACACTGTAATACTTTTTTTGTTAGCCAAAAAAGTTTTTGCAAGGAATAAAATAAAGAAAAATTATTTCTTGGTGGGGCGCCCAACAGGTTGATTTGCATAACTGTTTGCAAGTAAGCAGGCTTTTTTTCTGTTCTTCGCTGGGGCAATTTTGTAACTGTAGACAAACTTTTTTTTAGAAGTGTGGGGATAGGAGAAAAAAATTATCCTTCTGACCGAAGTAAAAAAAAAAATTCTTTGGATTTTTTTTGTTTTTGTTGTATGAGAACTTGCTTTCATTTTTTAAAAAAGAAAAAAAAAACTCGCCTTGCTGAATTTGGTTAATTGGCCTTTCCAAAAGCTTGAGTTTGTCAATTTGTTTAGTGAACAAACTGGCTTTTTTTTTTCTTGTAAGCAATCATTCCCGATACTTGGTTGACCGTTATATTAATAATCTTAAATATTCCGTAGGTGTCGAATCGCTAAGCGAAATATTTTTGTATGTAGTCGCTGGTGTAGTGATACCAGCTTACTTTTCTCGTTCAACACTGCTGTGTGATTGAGTGGGTCCTCTGGTGTGGTGAAGACGAAATTCTCGAATCTTTCTGTCGCTATTGATGTGGGACTGGTAAGGCTTTCGGCGTGAGTTCGTTTCTCGATCCGTACGTTGCCACTGATGTGGACCCAAAGTCGGTACACAGAAGGAAAACACGGAACACGGTTTAGAAGTAAGAAAGATATATTAACAAAAGTTACAAAGGATAGTGTCCAATATTGGTAGTCGTACTTCTAGTACTCTTTTACTACTACTACTACTACTAATACTACTACTACTACTACTACTGCTGTATTCGGATATTACTACGCTAGTAATATAGTGCGGAAAAAGTCTATGATGCAGGTAAGTTTTGGTCTCACAACAGTATATAGTAATATTATTATATTTTTATTTGTATACTCATAATTCAAAAATATTTGTAAAGATATAAATATATATGTAGTTATATACAGAAATAATACTTTTGTATATATATATATATATATATATATATGTAGTTATTCCGGGCCATTGGTCTAATGGTATTTGATGTCGCCTTGCTTAACACTCAGTATTATAAGGTAAGGATCAAGGGTAAAGTGGAGCAATCTAAGGAATGGAGTAGCGTCCTACCCTAGACCTCGGTGTGGTAGCAATTGAAAAGGGAGCTTTCGGGTTATCCTCGACTAAGGTCACCAACTTTACTTGCATGTATAAATAAATTTTAAGTATGCGTATATGAATATATTATCGGAATAGACCATCATATATAATAGTATTATTGATATACGTCTTCATATACACATGCACATATCTTAACAAGGTATATATATATATATATGTGTGTGTGTGTGTGTGTGTGTGTGTGCTTCTATGTTATATATTTATTAGTATATGAAGATACATAAAAGTTGACATTCTTAAATAGTTTAGATATATGCACATAATTCAATAATTGTATATATATATATATATATATATATGTATATATATATATATACAATTATTGAATTATGTGCATACATCTATACTATTTAAGAATGTCAACTTTTATATATCTTCATATACTAATAAATATATAACATAGAAGTACACACACACACACACACGCACACACATAAATATATATATATAAAGTAAATAAACCGAATGTAATCGAGGGCAATCCGAAAGCTCACTTTTCCAATGCTACTACATCGAGGTTTAGAGAAGGGCACTACTCCTTTCACTGTATAGCTTTACCTACCTTTGATCGGTACCTTATAATGTTGAGTGTTAAGCAAGCAGGCATCGAGTACCATTTTTTGAAACTTTGGTATGACTCCCCTTGGAATTGAACTTCGGTCTCCCTTACCATTGCCTCCTTGCTTTGGACTTAGCATTATAACGTTCGGGTCAAAGGTAAGAAGAGCAATCTACGTAAAGGAGTACTACCCTCTCTTACACCTCTATATAGGAGCTATGGAAACGGGGGCCTTCGAGGAAATATATTTAACTTAAAATTGATAGAGAGTGAGAGAGAGAGAGAGAGAAGGTCTGACAAGTCTTACTAATGTCTCACTTATGCGAACTAGCGACTCTTCGATGGTTAAGATCAAAACTTTCTCTCGTCTTCAACGATCGAATTCTCTCTCAGACGGTCAGTCATTCGCTACTTGACGGTCGCCTGCCCTCTAACAATATTGAGACGTGGTTTTGTATATATAATCAGAAAGGTTAATCGAAAAGTCATAAGTCATAATTATCCATTATTCTTTGTTCATTTGTATCGACGTGAACTTTTTGAAGTGGTTATTCTGTCTTTTCTTTGTTCGCATATCCTATTTCAAATTTGACACAGACCAGTTTAACTATTGTTATATTAAACTTTTAATTGGCGCCTTTCTCTAAAAATTATTGGACGTAATCTAAACAGCTCATCAGTAAGATTTAAAAGGTCCTCTTAGATCATTCCTTTCAAACTTTTGATTCTAAGGGTTTACCACTAGAAATCCTTTGACCCAGCTTAAACAGAACGTCAATGTGTACTTCAAATCATGGTCACTATGCTGGCTGGGATGTGTTGGCTGACAAGAGATTTCGTTTATTTAAATATTTTTAATTCATTTAATTTGTCGATTCGCTCCTCGGTTTCTTCGGATGACCATATTTTTTAATCTATTTTGTCATGTAAAAAATTTCAAACCAACCTGTACCATTTCCCATTAACATAATGTGATATATATATATATATATATATATATGTGTGTGTGTGTGTGTGTGTGTTTGTGGGCGTTAAATTCACAGGTAACGGAACGAATGTTGCGGGATATTGAATTATTTTAGATTTTAAACCTGCTATGGTATAATCACACCGTGCACTTTTTAGCAATGTTCTAACACGGTTATACATATATGCTGTTTAGCTGAAACAATACGTAGACTCTCTCTTGACCAAGTAAGATTTTCATAATATTTGCTCTATCTCGTGCATTGAGCACTTTATTATGTTTTAGCTAAGGTAATTCTGTCGATGTTTTTTTCTTTTGACTTGATTTGCTACTTGATTATTTTCAAGTAGCACGTGTGTTTTTCGTCTTTTCTTTTTTTACTGACTTTTTCCCCCAGATATTAGTTTGTAGTGTTTGTAAATTGTACGATCTGGTTTTTTTCACAACAGCAGAATTATAGATTAGATATAAAGATTAATATACATATATATATATATATATATATGTGTGTGTGTGTGTGTGTGTGTGTGTGTGTGTGTGTGTGAGAGAGAGAGAGAGATATGAGTATATATATAGCATATTACAATATAACATGTCTCATCACCACGATATTTTTACGTTCTGATCCACCATAGTCCTTCGTCTATAATGCTTACATATCAAAAGTTTATTTTACTACGTAATGCAATGGTGATAATTTGTTCCTTTGTTAAAATCACCACACACACACACGATTACATACATACACACACGAATACAAAAAAAATTATTCGGTCAAACTGTCGCGACTTTTGCTCCGCATCGCGACTCATATATCCAGGAGACAACCCCAAATTCCCCGCGGGGTTCATGTATCATCATACACACACATACTATAAATCACTTATATGACTACACACAATAAAAGACAAATATAATCCACACACACACACACACACAAACACATACAAAGAGCTTTACACAGTCATAACGTTCTTTTGACTGTATTTTTCGATTTTTTCGATTTCTCCAATATCTTTCTTTCTCGGCTGGGTGATTGTCGTAATAATACAGCGTGAAACATATGGTCGCAGACAAGCATCTATGATATTAAATGTATATAAAAACTAATATATATTTATTTATTCCTATATAACACCAATACCAACCAATAGCTCTATCACATATATTGAGCACTCTCCGAATTATACAGCATTTTGTCAGCCATAAACCCATGAAGTGAGATAGTGACAAGCAACTCGGTTATAATATTTTTTTTTTCTTTTTACACGTGCTGTTGTAGAAGAAAGAAAAATGTTTCATCTTTTAGGGAATAATTTAATTTCATTATACTAACAATTTCTTACAATTATATATATTTGGTATTGTGGTCGCCAACGGCCCTGGAAACCAGGGTTCAATCCCAGGTCGAGTCTTACTAAAGACTCAAAAAATGGTACTAGATACCTCCTTGCTTAACATTGCATTTTAATGAATGTAACCAGGGTAAAGTGGAGTAATCCAAGGAATGGAGTAGCGCCTTCCTCAACACCAACCAATGTATATATATATATATATATATATATATATATATCAGTGGCGACTCTAGCCTATTTTTGCTACTCGTGCCCCACTCCGCACTCAGTCAACTTCAGTTCCCAACCCGTGGTCCGTGGACCCAAAGTAAGTCATCATAGTTGCTATTGCGTGATTCTCCATTGTATAGCACAGATTGACAAACGTACCTTGCATGGTGTTTTTTTGTAAACAATCAAGATACTATATAATTTGTCGTCTTGTTAATACAGTAGATAAGATAATTTTTTCCTTTCAAAAGTATAGAAGAAAAGAGAAGATGTTCATTACTATGACGAGAAAAATATGTTTATTAGAATAAAGAAATTAATGACAATATACACAGACACAGCTAGTAGTTTCAATTTCGCTTAAAATAAAGATTATTTCTTGAAAATGTATTCAAATAAACAAATTTTAGTTACAGAATGTAATATATGCAACATTCATTAAAGAAATAGAGATCTGTTAGTGAAAAAACGAATTAAAACACGCCGTTTAACCAACATTTACCATAGCGATGATGATGACGTCGGCTATACTCTGCTATCCCCCCTCTCTCTCTCTCTTTCTCTCTCTCGGTCCCTCTCCCTCTTCCCAAGACAGTTGTCAGTTGTCAGTTGTGCTAATTTTTTTGAGCACACTATTTGGCTTGCTTTTTCTATTGGCTACAGCCAAAAGCGCGATTTCGCTAACATTACTGTTATTATAAGGGTCTAGTGCTGGGCACGGATAACGGGTGTTCAACATTATAGCCGATTTTATGGGATGTTCTATGAATCTGACGGTGGCCGGACAAAGACCATCCGTTCAAAACAGCATCGTTGTATTATTCCCAGATATATTTATGAACTTTTGGTTACTTAGTTATCTAAACTTGAATAGATACGTAATTTAATTAAGATCAGACTAAGTATGTTTGCTTGAAATTAATGGATAACTTTTAATCCATTTTGAATAACATTGACCGAGTTATTGGTCGGGCCGGGCACGAGTAGCACTAGTCCCGTCTCCGCCCCTGATATATATATATATATATATATATATATATATATATATATATATATATATCATGAAATTGCGCTGACAGTGTAGATTTTTATGAGTCTATCTCGTCGTCCGTCCCTATCCTGCATCGCTTTTGAGTGGTCCTCCTAACTCCATGACTTGTCCGTATATATATATATATATATATATATATATATATAGCAGAGTAGAATTGGCGACCTTAGTCGAGGGTGACCTGAAGTCTCCTTTTGAATAGCTACTACACCGAGGTGTAGGGGACAGTGCTACCCATTCCCTAGATTGCTCTACTTTACCCTTATTCCTTACCTTTTAATGCTGAGTGTTAAGTAAGACGGCATCAAGTACCATTTTTTGAGTCTTTTGAGTCTCGATCAAGGATTCAACCCCGATCTCCCGGAATATTGGCGAAAACTCTACTCATTAGGCCACTGGCTACCAAATTTAATAATTGGTAAAATATTCGTGGATTCGTCTTTTAATTATTTTTTTTTAACTTTCCATGTTTTGCTGAAGATTTTTTTCCTCTGTACCCCGCCCCATTGTTTGGTAAATGTATATTCTGTGTTGTTATATATATATATATATATATACAGAGAGAGAGAGAGGAGCCTATATATAAAGGGATTGGAAAAGAACGTGTGTGTAAAGCTCTAGATGGAGTACGTCTGTGACAGAGGGAAAATTTACTTCATTTTCCTATCTCGTTTTTTTGCGAGTGGTGCATTTTTGTCTTGTTACTTGATCTTGTACGTGCGGTGTTTTCGAGAATGCAAATATGCATCTGTGCAATGACAGAGTTACCAATCTAAATTAATTTGCTCACAATCATTTATATGCATTTATATATCTATATACAATAGTGAGACTAGAAAAGAAATACGAAAAAATTGAATTAACGTGTTTGGCTCTAAAATATTTTCTTGCCCAGTCGGCTGTGGCTGTAAAATACACCGACTGCAAATCTGCATAGAGGTACGACCCCGCCAACGAGTGTCCTGGATATAACACTAAACAATCTGATGTTGAAGTCCAGTACTCCTGGAGCTTTGGGGAATACGGATTACCCCTTCATTGCCATCGCTCCCAAGTCCACTCTGGCCTACAGTGGTAGCACCTGATACGATTCTATGTATAGGTCAAATAGAACTAAACTGCGTACTTATAATAAACTCAATAACTTAAAATAGTATCTCTTTGACATTTAACTGTGTGTCATCAAAAACTATACTTACATTAAACTGAAGTGTATGAATTAAATCTGTTTGACTAAACTGAATAGCTTGAAATAAAATTGTTTTTGACAATAAACTATGTACTTAAGCTAAACTGAATTGTTCAAAATAGAACTGATAATTTGTATAAAAACTGATTTGGCGTTAAATAACCTTCAATGGTTGTATGCCATAAAACCCAAACAACCAGCCAATCAAAATTTAACATA
>CAUZXS010001016.1:122500-170000 GCA_963585895.1 Sepioteuthis lessoniana | reverse complement strand
ACGCCTGGTGCCTGAGGTGCCACGTTTTAGGCGAATCCTGACAGGGCCCGAGGCATTTTGGGGACCACCAGGCGTGTCTAAGCTCCGGTCCTGTGCCCTGACGCACCTAAAAAAGGCTTTGTGTCACACTCGTCCGGTCGGTGGACGTACAACAAATACCAACTGTTTATGGAATTAAAGTCTGTAGACAACGTTTAGTAAAATTGTTAATCTTTATGTTAAAAAATCCTCGTAATTTCTAAAAAGAAATAAATATGATTCCTTTTTCATCGGTTATTTTATTTTGTAATAAACGTTATCTTAATATTCGGGTGGTATTTTTTTAATCGCTCAGTCTTTGCATAATCGCTTTATGTTCATCGTGTTGTCTTGATGACATATTTTATGTCTTTGTCTTATCAACTTATGCCCATTGAGACTTCTCGATGACATATTATATGTCTTTGTCTTAGCAATTTATGTCCCTTGAGATTTCTCGATGACATATTACTTTATGTCCATTGTAATTCCTCGATGACATATTGTATATGTCTTTGAATTATCACTTTATGTCCATTGTGATTCCTTCTTGTCATATTGTAAATGTCTTTCTATTACCAACCTATGTCTTTTGTGATTTCTCGATGACATATTGTACTTGTATTTGTATTATCCCTTTATGTCTATTGTAATTCCTCGATGACTCATTGTATTTGTCTTTGTATTATAACCTTAAGTCTATGTTGATGTATCGATGACATATTGTATGTCTTTGTATATTCAACATATTGTATGTCTTTGTATATTCAACATATTGTAAGTCTTTGTATTATTAACTTCTGTCCATTGTGATTACTCAAGGATATATTGTATATATCTTTGTATTATCATTTTATGTCCATTGTGATTCCTTCCAGTCATATTGTAAATGTCTTTGTATAATTAACTTATGTCTATTGTGATTACTCAATGACATATTGTATATGGCTTTGTATTATCATTTTATATCCATTGTGATTTCTCGATGACAATATTTTCCCCTATCTTTCGTTGTTCTCTGCAGTTTTTACTTTTGATTTCATGTATAATTACTTCATTTTTTTAACTTGGTTTATGAGTATTATTTCCAAGCAAACTTTTCCAACAATTTCCAATGTCTTTTTCTTTCTCTCCTAATTTTATAAAACCCTTTCACTTGTTAAAAAAGAAAATAGAAGATTTCTTTGTTTATTTCCAAATTGAGAGCCATATATGACCCTCGAACGTGTCACAGGAAACACTGTGTGTCACAGATCGCTCTCAAAACATTGAAAAGGTTAAGCGATAGTGTTTCTACTTCTTGTGTGTTTTCTGTCTAGTGAAATCACCAAAGCAAAAGTTAAAACAAAAAAGGAGCTTTCTTTATTTAAACTCTACTCCTTCTAATTTTTTTCTTCAAATAGGACACGAAGGGAAATCTAAATCAGATTCAAAGCAAGAAATTATTATGACCCTATTCCTCGACGAGAGAATTTCGATTTTTCTATATAACTTATTTGTTATTTCGCTATCTAATTTGCCGAAATCTCTCTCTTGACATTTCTAGGCTAATTTTATGTTTGAACATAGATAAATAAAACTAAGGTGAACTTGTAATAAAGAAAATAGTTGGATAAGTTTAGAAAAAAGGCATATCAGATGTTTCTTTTTTTGTTGTTTTTTGCTTTTAATTATTTGTTCCACATTATTTGCAAGGCATCATTAACTAATCCCTTGAGGAGTTCTTACCATAATTAAATATTAATGTCTTTTCTTATAAAAATGATAATTTATAATACAATTCAAGCAATTTTCTCTAATTGTTTACTAATAATCATGGAAAGGTGGTTTTAATATTAGATTGACTGGACTTTATCTAATTAAAGCATTCAACTCATTGTTACTGTCAACTTTAGATGAAAAGCAACTAAAATTAGATTGATAGAAATTGCAGTTACAAATTTATGATAATATACAATGATTCATTTTATCACAATTCAAAATAATATTAATATTTATAGTATTAAATAAAAATCAACTAAAATTTACATCATAGAAATACTGGTCAGAAATTATTTATGATTGACTATGCTTTTTTTAAATTAATATCCAAGATACCATGATAATCATTATGATATATATATATATATATATAATATATATATATATATATATATATATATATATATATATATATATATATATATGTATATATATATATATATATATATATATATAAGGTTTGTTAGAAAATATTTTGTCGGCAAGATTATAAAACGAGACAGAGCTCATTGGTTTAACCTCAGCTATACGGTCTCTAATATTATTATATATTTTTATACGCAGTTAAATTGCTATTTAATACAAATAATTTTATTTTCCCGTTGTTTCAAGTATTGCAATCTGATATTAATTCTTCTATTTGAATATATTTAGATGGTTTCAAGTATTGTTATCTAACACTAATCATTCTTTTCAACATTATTCAATCGTTCGCTTACAGTTAAATGGTTTTAAGCATTGCCATCATATACCAATAACTTAATCTTATATCAATCATTTTTTGTACAGTAAAATGGTTTCAGATATGGTACATGATTAAATATTTCAACTTGACCCATAGATGGGACGCTAAAAGGTACAACACAACCACTCCGGTTCAGAGTGGGCCAGGGAGTAATAACAATGTACGAGTTTTCCACTTCCCTGAAATTCCAGAAATGGAGTCTCACCATCAGATACAATGTAGTACCATACTCAAGACACTAGTTCTACTCGACGCCAAGATGGGGCCCTTACTGGTACTACTAACTGGATCCTGGCCATCTAAAGGTTTAGGGTCATAACCATGGCTCACATTAGGAGGGGCTCTTACCCCGTTGCAGAGATGCTGTCGACATATACAACAGCCCCAGACAACTGGGCTATATGATATTATTATTTTACAAATGACTGTTGAATGACAAGTAATATCTAAGATCTATTTAAAAATATCAACATTATTTATTTCTAGAGAAAATAAGATTATACATGGTGGAACGATAAAATTGTCGCCCTAGAAAAGACGACATGATTCCATTTCCGTTTAATGGAAACCGGTTTTCTTTTTGTTGCAGACCATCTACTAGTTGGCCAGTTGTGTACAAATTCCAAGAGTGATAAGAGCCTTCTGTCATGTCTGAAAGTGACACAATGTTCAACGAGCGAGATCGGAGATGCGCCGCTATACAATTCATGCTCTCTACCGATCTAAGTTATGCCAACAGGACCATTGCCAGCACCCTCAAAATGCAAATCTGGACGGTTCAACGTGCCCAGGGTGATGAAAACAAAGTTTCCGGCTACGGTTATTGTCTTTGGTGTGATTTCAAGTAAGGACCACATCATGCCACCTCACATCTTCGAAGTCGGCTTGAAAGTCAACACCAAAGTGTACCTGGATGTGCTGAAGAGTGTGGTGATCCCCTGGTGCAATCAGGTGGCTGGTAGCCGACCCTGGGTGTGGCAGCAGAACTCGGTGCCGGCCCACAAGTCCAAAGAGACCCAGGCTTGGCTTCAGAAGGAGTGCTACGACTTTGTACGCTTCTCTCACTGGCCCCCTCCTCCAGAACCCGCTGGACTACTTTGTTTGGTCATACGTTGAGAACATCACCAACATGACCCCCCGCAACACCAAAGCCAGCCTGATCGCCGCCATCCGCCGAGTATTCGCCGAGCTCCCGCCGGCGCTTGGGGAAAAGGCATGCTCCCAGTTCTGGATCCGTATCGAGGCGGTGATTGAGGCTGAAGGCGGTTACATTGAATAGATGTCAGCTCTACTACATAATCAAGTTACCTGAATTATTTTTTTCAATAAAAGTTGTAAAATAATGCTGTAGTGTTGTTTTCTTTAGGACGACAATTTTATCGTTCCACCCAGTACATGTTAAGGCCAAGGTGTGGTTAAAATTATAACCCGACTCGGATATGTGTGATAAGAAATATATTGAAAGGAAATAGTACATACATAAACGATAGGTGGGAGAAACCCCTCATCAGCTTACACAGTCATGAATATTACCGTTTTTGGTGACGGCTCGCTGAGACTTCTCCGAGACTGTTCAGAAGGGAGCTAAGTCGGTATATGTCACATGAGGGCGAGTCCATCTCGAGGGAACACACCAAGAATACCATATATTACAAATGCAAGTTTCATCAATAACATACAAAGCAACCTTTCACCGTGGTCACCAAACCAATTATTAGAAAATAATCCTTGACAATGTTGCCGTTTCGTTAAAACGGAATAAGACCTGTAAATTACACAAAAATGTAAATATAAACGTACACTATACGGTATTTTATAACCTCTAGTCATAAGATACCATATTGGTTGACATGCCGATGAAATCAATCAATCAGTAAATCATGTTGAATGACTGTCTGGGTAGTTGTGAAAAAATATAACAGGTAATTTGATTTAAAAAGTAATGTTCAAGAATGAATAATGGCTGAGACAGCTTTATATAATAAAATTCAACATAAAATAATCACCTTCATATAAAATTGTTGATCATTTCTTTCACAGAAGAGAAAATATTTTTTCATTTTTTTTAGTTATTTCGATTTTCTTCAATATTCTTCTTGACTGGGGTGAAATCCATCACCCAATGAATTTTTCTATTGGTTCATAAAGTCTAGATCTTATTTTCGCACTTTGATTAGCTAAACCATGAGTATATCAAGGTTCCGTAAATATTCAATTATCTTAGGCGTTCATACAATTACCAGTGTGAAACATTTCAAGCGCCATCATTTTGTGTGAAAATTGCAACGTCTTATCGAATATATAGAAATTAATAGACAAGTAAAACAGCGACGGAGAGGAAATATAAATGATCAGATCTCATCTCATATTTATTCTAGAACCATATTTCTTTGAAACATGCTAATTAATTTGTCTAATTGATATATCATTATACCGTTCCTTTAGTTAATTTGATCAGTCGATGCAATCACGAAAACTCTATAAAATGGGGAAATCTTTTCTGAAATGATATGAATAAAAATTCGCTTTCCTTTAGAAACTATCGTATTTTTTTAACTCATTTTTTTGTTTTAAATATTTCTCTGGTGATTAGACTCAATATTATTCTTAATATTACTTAGATGATTATTCTTATCTAAAATGTCCAATGGCTGACTCTTTATTTTTAGAATAAAACCAAATATGAAGCTAATTAATGAAGTTAAAACTACAAACTATGTTGTTTATTGATAGGTTATTGTTTGAGTGCTATAGCATATCAACCTTTGTTGGTTATTAAATACCAAATCCTCTTTATACATTTAATGAATACGACTTGTAAACAGATTTTGTAGATAATATTTCTTAAATGAGTCTGAGCTCATTTTTTTGACACAGTTAAATAGTTTCAATTATTTCTAACACGAATTATTCTATTTATTATTAATCATTTGTTTACACACTTTTGAATGGTCTCAGTAGTCACTATGTAACTGTCACAATTTAACAACAGTCATTTGTTTGTACACAGTTTAAATGGATGCACACATATGATTTTTAAGTGAATAGTTTGTTAATAATTTCATCTTAAATGAGTTAGAAGTAATTTGTTTGCACACTAGTGTTGCTATTGTTTCTACACAGTTAAATGGTTTCATGAATTGCTGTCTAACCTTAATAATTGTATTCAATATTAATCATTTGTTTGTTGTCAGTTAAGTGGTTACATGTATTACTATTTAGCACTAATAATTCTGTTCAACATTACTCATTCGTTTCCACACAGTTAAATGATTTCTAGTATTGCTATGTATCACTAACAATTCAATTAGATATCAATCATTTATTTACACACAGTTAAATAGTCAAAATTTTCTTAGCGTTAGTAAATGATAGAAAAGTTTCATTTGACACATAGATGGAATCCTAATTGGTACTGGGGATAGTCCTGGTGTTGTAATGGTTAAAATGATGAACAGCAGAATCGTAGTGAGTTCGAACTCCTGTCGCATATTATGTTTACTTTTGGACAAATAACTCTTATCCTCCCAAATATGGTTTAAATAGTACCACCACTGTTCTTCTAGAAGGATGGCTTCGGCATTAAATAACCTACAAAGGTTGATATGTCATTAAACAAAAAAAAACCTAACTGGTACTACCAATCTGGGTCGGAGGGGATTTGAGAGTTATAGCCATAAAGAGTTACTTCACATTTCCCAAGGCTCTAATTCTGAAGCCTCACCATTAGATGCAGTTTAATGTCATGTGCCGAACACTATTTGTGGGTTGGTATTACCCCTCTGCAGAAGTGCAGTTGGAGTATTCTACAGCCTCAGCTGATAGAACAGTCTCAAGAATAGAATTCTCGCAATCAGATTAAGCTTAATGTCACACCCATGAGTTTTTTGAAGAGGTTTTTATGGCTCTACAGTATCAGTCAGCATATTCTAAGTTCCACTGAAACTCCAGACGATTAAATCAAAAACGAGGGTTCAGATAATGTCTTTTATTTACATAAGTACAGTGATAAATACCTAGAATAAATTATTCTTTTGATCAGAATTCGCTCAAACTTTGATTTTTTATTTCCATTCCGCTGACAGAGCACGATATTGAAACGGTATAGATTTGTATGCATTGTCAACATAAAATAAAAATATTTACTAATTTCGTATGAAGTTTGCTCGCCAACGGGAATTTACAAACAACCCTTAATTTGGCAAGATATTAGGAAACCACAGCAGGCCTCAAATAATATATTTTTAGAATAACTTCTAAATGGAAAAATCTTTGCTAACACGTTATATTTGTTTTTACGTAATTAACTGTTTATATCTCATTCCAAAAAGACGTTTTTTTTAATTATTTTTTCAAACCCATCTTGTCTTCGATGATTCTAATAAAAGTTTCTCTGGGATCGTGTTTTGAGAAGTTTCTCTTTTTAAATATCCTCTGCCCAGCTATATCTATATTATATCATTTGGAATAAATTTTCTCTAAAAACGATTGTGTTGCTTTTCTTCTTATTTTGAGGCTTTTCGTTTAGTATTTTCTGGTCGTCTATTTGACTTCATTTGCGTTCTATTGTAAGTTTAGACTGTCAAAATTAACCTTTCCTTGATTTTTTCTTGAACTTGAAGAAGTCAGTATCATCATTTTTTGAGCGAACCCTTGCTTTCGTGTTATTGTAAATCATCATTATAGTTTTTGGGAGATCATATTCTAGTATTTTCTCTAACTTCTCTCTGTGTACGGAATCGAATGCTTTTGTTAAATCTCCGAACGATAGTGTTGTCTGTAGTAAATCGGTCAGCTTGCAACCTGCAAGTAAGTGGAATGCCCATTTGTCAAGAATATGTAGGTGAATAGACACCTCTCATGCAAATGAGTTGGGAAGGTCCAAGTAAAGTGGTCCAATCCACATGCTGCCCAAGCACTCTCCCATAAAAGAGTGTTATTCTATATTGTCTTATGATTTTTTTGCATATTCTCCTTCAATTATTCGACAGAAAACTAGAATCTTTGATGCGGTTGATCGATTTCTTCAAGTTGTTTTCATTTTTCCTAAAATGTTTTTTTCGGTACGTTTGAGAAGTCGGGGATTATAAACCTTAGTGGGTGTAGCGGTAAGAGTTATAACTCTGTAGTTCTTAGTGGTTCCGAGGCCACTTTTCCTGAGGAAGGGAATGATCCAGCTTTTCGGCTATTTTTCTATTGTGTTTAGTTTAGACAGAGCGTTGAATAATCGAAGAATTATGTCGTTAAATTTTCTTGCCTTCCTTACTTTAGGAAAATTAATATTCTGTGCATTGGCATTCGTTGGATATATTTTATTAAGTAAGGATGATTTCTTCGTATGATCTCGCTTTTCCCTAACTGCAACTGACGCTCAGGGAACTCTGAATTTGGTTCTTTGTTTAGTTGGAATGCACTCTGCAGCTGCGTCTGTAAGAGTTTTAACAGGGTTCATATTCCTCATTTGGTATATGTCTTTCAGATGTCTCCTAACGAGTATAAATCATGTATCTGACAGTTATCTTGTATAGATTGTTTATATCACATCGGCATGTAAGAACCAGTCATATCGTGATGCTTTAACAATTTGTTTCTTATTTTTGCATAGTTTCTGGAAAATCTTTGCTGAGAAGATTTTGTGATTGGAAGATACAGATTCTAAAAAGAAGTATACCTCACTGTTCAAAGCATTATCTATTCACTTCTTCTTAATAAACATATAATCTATCTGTGCTTCAAATTTATTTGCACAGGTTTAATTCCATAACTTATCCTCTCTATTTTTGTTGGGGGGTGGATTTAGTGTTCAGCTATTCATCCCTGTTCTTGGAAAAACACTCTGATAGATATTTGCTATTTATGTTTAACAAGTTATGTGAGCAATTTTTTTTTTTTATTTCCAGTTTTGTCTATTTCAGCATTCATGTCTCAACCGAAGATCAAAACGTTGTGTTTGGGAATGTGTCAGTCAAGGGAAGATACATCATTATAGATAGTGGAGATGACCGCTTCATCACTTGCAGTAGTGGGACTGTTGCAAATGACAATGTTATAGTGTATTTGCCTTTAAATATTGCCCGCGTCATTCTCGGTTGGATTCTCTCTATGCACTTTGTGATTTTAAAGCAAGAGGACTGAGAAATACTCTTACACCCCCAATGGCAGAATTTACTGAATTTTTCCATGCTGATGCCAGCTCAAATGTCCATCTGTTACCGATATCATTGTATTCTTGTTCTAGTTTACTATCTATACTCCTGTACACATATGATATCTACATCATGTCCGGCTGCAGATTCTTAAGCTTAACTTGCTGGTGTCTTGCGTTTAAAGTCCCAATATTAAAAGTCGATATGCTGACAATGCTTTTGCATTGACGCAAGTTTAGTTTAGACTCAGTATCTGATATTTCAAACCTTAGCAGCCGTGCCCCTTGTTTACTCGCATGAAGGGTAATGCTGTTTGGACGTATAATTTGAATTACAGGTATGCTAATCTTTTGATAGCTGTTTTTTCCGCATCAATAGATGTCACCCTTATAGATGAGTAGCTGTAGTTTCCGGAACAAACTATTTAATCCTGGTCGATGACTTATGAGCTTACTCATCCTAGTATCGGTTGAAGCGAACCGCATACCCACCTTTGGATCCATCCACCGTATTTCACACCTACCATGCTGCATCCCATTGTTTTCATTGCTATATGATTGAGTGGCTCGTATATTTTCCTTTCTCAGAGACTGTTATCCAGTGAAAAACTGGAGCAGCTTATCTTAGTGATTACGGACACAGCTTGCTCAAATATCAAGGGATTTTACCTCCTCGATTTGATCAAGGTTGTATTGGTACAGAATTAATCCAGTTTCTATATCAAATTTCCCATCTACCGCTATCTAATTAGTTTAGTATGATAGAAGGCCGCAAGGATTTGCGCTTCTGGGTGAATCTAACTCATTATCCTGACTAATTATGTGTCATAAAAATCTTGTCACGCTCATATCCGGAGACACGTTTAGCATAACGCTTAGTCTTTGTGAGAAATAGAATCAGCGACACAAAGTTGCTTCTGTTTGACAATGTAATAATGCTCATAAAAAGTAAGATCGCTTTTAATGGCATATCAGCCTGTCTAGGGTCATTTCATGCCTTGTGTTTAGGCGTTCATTGAAGGTTCATACTTACATATTTGTGGACTTGTTTCTTAAGAGTTTTGTTTGCGTTTTGCAAAACATGGAACACAAATAATTTCAAAACAAATCTATCTGATTGATAGATTGGAGGTTGGTTGGTTGGTTGGTTGGTTGAGTCTTATGGCATATCAACCATTGTAGGTAATATAATGTCAAATCCATTTTATACATATAAACATTTCTATTTCAAGCAATTCAGTTTAGAATAAGTACTCTATTTAGTTCTATTGGACCAATAGATGGGACCTTATCCGGTGCTACCACTTCAGGGCAGATTTGACCTAGGGGTGATGGCAATGAAGGAGTACTCCACATTCCCCAAAGCTCGAGTATTTGTGAAGCCTCACCATCAGATTGTTTAGTGTAATATCTAAGACACTCGTTAGGGGAGTCTTACCCCTCAGCAGAGATGCAGTCGGTGTGTTCTATTGCCCCAGCCGACTGGACCACCCATAGATTGGACCCTAACAGATACTAACACTCGTAGGGGTGACTGACGAATGATAATGAAAGCATCCTCCACATTCCCCAGATAGCCCAGCAATGAGTAAAATAGTAGGCCGTACAGTTTTTTTTAACCTTTTTATCAACGGATCAAAGAGAAGAAAAGCTCTGAATTTAAACCGGCTTTACTAGGCTTAAACCTTATGTCACATACTGCTCGTAGTGGAAGTGTTTGGCAAAATGCATACATCCATATTCGGTTATATCAGTTGGTGATAATACGAGGTTCATTCAAAGAATAAGGAGAATCTATCTATCTATCTATCTATCTATCTATCTATCTATCTATCTAAGAGATTCATTCAATGAATAAGAATAATCTATATATATATGTCTATCTATCCACGTGTGTCATTCAATTAATAACGAGATTCATTTTAAACAGAAGAGTTAATCTTTAGGAATTTGGGTTTCTATAAATGTGATCAAATCATTGTTCAGAATTGGTTTATAGCAAAAGATATTGTAATCTAACGTAAATATGTTTTGAGTCTATTCAGAATTGTCACTGATCAAAGTGCGTCAAACCTGAACAGATGTCTGCCAACAATTTTTTCGTGGTTGAGAAGTGCAAATTCTGTAAAATTTACCAAATACTATATAATGTGAAGAAAAAAGCATATTTTAGTAAAAAAAAAAAGGATTACAAATGGGCTAAACGTAGGTTTGCAATTATGAACCTGAGTTGAAACTACTGTCCATGAAGTGAAAACACACTGACCCTCCGGAAAAGAAAATGTATGGGGTACACAGGTCAGTAAAGAAAGTCAAGCTGACAGTCTTCTGTGATTAGAAAAGACTCATCATGATTGGTTTTCTTGAAAAGATGTAACAGTAAAAAATTCTTCCTTCTGCAATCTTCTTAGGCAAAATTCACTTTACTGAAGGAACTTCGTACTCTGAAAGTGACTAGGTTTGGTTTGGTTGGGCTGTGTTTTATGGTATATCAAACATTGTTGGCTATTTATTGCCAAATCCTATTTTTACAGATACATTAAATATATACGATTTGTAAATCGATTTTGTAGATACATTTTAAATAAGCCAAAATTCATTGTTTTATAAACAGTTAAATGTTTTCAAGTAGTTCCATCTAACATGAATAATTTTGTTTACTATTTATCATTTGTTTACACACAGTCAAATGGTTTCAAGTATTGCTTTATAACAGTGACAATGGAACATCAGATACTTCTTTGCACACATTTAAATGAATTTTCATACATAATTTTTCAGATAATAGTTTGTTCGTAATTTCATTTTTTAATAGGATAGAACTATTTGTTTGCACTCTAGTATTGCTATTGTTTCTGCACAGTTTATAATTGCTGTCTACCACACATAATTTTATTTATATTAATCATTTTTGTACACACGGAAGGGGATTCAAGTATTGCTATGTATTACTAACAATTCAATTCTTTTGCACAGATAAACTGTTCCAAGTATTGCTTTGTATCACTAATAATTCATTGAAACATCAGTCATTTGTTCATACAGTTAAATGATCAATGTCATATAATGACTGTTGACATGAATTTTGGGTTCATTCCTGGTGACCCCATGTCACGTTGTGATTAGTAAACAGGGGGATGGCAGTGCGTCAGGGTAGGCCGTTCGAGCAGGTGTGAAACCGGAAGGAGACCACGTGATATGAGAACCACGCGGTCAGATTTAGAGTCCAGTCAGAATCGAGAGTCGAGTGAGGGATATGCAGCTGATCAAAGGCGTTAGGTCGTCTCTGACGATACGGCTTGCAAGGGGGTGCAAGCATTGGCACACCCTGGTTCCAGGAAGAAGATATGGAGCAAGAAGAAGTCCCCTCTGTAAGTATATGTCTCTCCATCTATCTCTCAGACTTACAACAAACTGTGTGCCGCTTTCGAGAATAAAAGGAGAGAGAGAGAGAGAGTGAGATTTTTATAAAGAATTGTGTTTCATTCGTTCATTGAAGTTCGTTCATTATCTTTGATTATGTTCTTGGTTGGGTCGATGAAAAGTTATTTGCATAGAGTTTCTCTTTAGCCCATAGATCGGACCATATCAGGTGCTACCACTGGGTCAGAGTGGACCTTGGAGCGATGGCAATTAAGGGCTACTCTACATTCCGCAAAGCTCCGGCATAACTGAGGCCTCACCATGAGATTATTTATTGTCATATCCAAGACACTCGTTGTGAGGAAGGTCTTATCCCTGTGTAGAGATGCAGTCAGTGTATTCTATAGCCCCAGCCAAATGGGATGCGAGAAGGTTTCTCTGTCCTCACATAATTAATAATGTGGGGAAGTCGTCAATAAGCAAACCCTTAAAACATTAGCGGGCATATAATGCGGTAATCTAAACAATGCACATTGACACCTTACCACTACAGAATGATCCTAATTTTAATTTTAATCCTTGAAAAATTGGATTCTTAAAATATTCATTGCGCATATATTTCGATTACCGGCGGATACTTTTATTTGGTAGATTGTCGAGTTAAATAGGTGTGCACTTAAAAAACAATTTCGTGAACCCGAAAATGCTCGACATCGAAATACAAATAGATAATGCTTTTGTTGTCAACATTGTCCCATTCGATATTTTTAATGCTAGTAATAGCGGTCAACCTCCGGTTATATTTCGAGCGTTGATTGAATTTAAAAGGGAAGGTCATTGGGATTATAAGGTAATCATTTTGAATATTTCCAAAATGTTACAGTTTTGCACTTCCTCATTTAAATAATCATTACACATTCCTGCAATGGATAATATTTTAATAGGTGTGAGAGTGAATGTGTGTGTCTTTGTACGTGTTTGTGAGGATAGATAGATAGATAGATAGAGAGAGAGAGAGAGAGCAAGAGAGAGAAAGAGAGAGAATGATTTTAGGCAACAGATTATCTTCTCAATATTTGTCTCTGCCTCCTACTAGACAGGACTTGGCACAAGGTCAATGACTCGGAGATCGATTATAGTGGGACAAGAGATTAACTTTGGGAGATTGGAACATTTGACTAGTTTGGAAATTATAAAGAATAGGTAAAAGAATCCAACACAAACACACGCGCACACGTACACGCAAGTCCATTGGTAGATGGTGTAGTGTTCCACAATAGGAGACCAGATTTCAATCCCACATCAAATCATACCAAAGACTCACAAATGGTGCTTGATCCCGCCTTGCTTAATACTCAGCAATATAAAATACGGATCAAGGGTGAAGTGTAGCAATCCAGGTAAAGAAATAGCGCCCTCCTTTACACCTAGGCGTAGCTAATAAAAAGGATTCTCTTGATCTTCTTTGCTTTACTTTAAATATATATATATATATATATATATATATATATATATATATATATTTAATTAATATTCCACAAATACTTGTGCTAAGTCATCAGTTCATATTTAGGCACTTCTTTTACAGCATATTAACTCTATTAGAATCCATTTTAATGACATGGGTTATTTTTAAACCTTTACTCACAAAAAAAACGATGAGCAAAAATCAAAATCTGAAAAAAATTAGATAGCATAAAATTTATTCGACTTGTCTTATTACCTTTGTTCGTATATATATATATATATATATATATATATATATATATATATATATATATATCAGTAATATTCAGTCGGCTTCCGAAGACAATGGATGTGGATTATTCTTGTCATGATGTTTCCTATAAATCTATGAGAGTGCCCGATGTATGGCTATTACATATTCCTTTTCAGGTTTATATAAGAAAACTCACTTACACAGCGTATGCAATGATACTGGAAAACTCAAACCTGGTTAAATTTTCATAATATATTTACTTCGGCGAAGAATATTATAAGCTTCGTCTCTCCAGGTTATTCACATGCTTAATTTGAGTGGAGGAAACATCAAATGCGTATTATAATAGGTATTTGCTATGTTCCTTCGTCAAATTAAGCGTGTATGTCATCTGTATGTCATCTGAGATTAAAATATTCTTCGTCGAAATAAATCTATAATGACAATTTAAACAGGCTTGAGTTTTCTTCCAGTTACATTATATATATATATATATATATAATGCTTGGCGTCGTTTATCATCAAGAAAAAAGACAGTAAAGTTATAATAAATTTAGATTAAACAGATTGTGAAAACATCCAAATCCCAAATCCGTCTGTTACGGAAACTTCAAAAGCAAACATATTTCGTCTAAAATATACATCATCACCAAATATTGATTAACTCGGTATACAAATAAACAGAGTTCGAAGAATATCATAGTAATGCCTCTTTTTGAATCATTCTTTCCAGAGTCGAATTTGCCTTTACTACTCTTTCCCAAACAAGTTTTTAAATGCTAAAATAATTTAAAACACAGTAAAATGCATTAAAATATTTGCACAGAAAAAATGGTAACAAACGTACATAATTTTACCGTATTCATCATACTTTATAAAAGATGATCGAACCCAGCTTCGAGAATCTCGTGTGTCAAGCCACTCTGAAGAGTTGTTATACAACGAAACAGTCTGTCTGTGAATGACAGGATAAAAAAACTAATTATGTATTGGGAACATACAACCTAAACAGAATTAATTTTTAAACCATAGTTAATGTACTTTAATGTCTTTAGCTACTGACATTATTTATAGAACAAATTCGAAAAGTAAACGCTGCACACTGCAACGGTACAGACGCTCTTCTTCTTATAAAGTAGTAATGTACATACAAAATTTACATAACTTTTGTAATACATCCTCCCCTGATGATGGCCCAAAATTGGGCAGAAAGTACTTGGGAAATAACTAATTATGGGAGATCTATCAACCAATTCCCGCCGAATATCATTAGATCAATACGGCAATTCGAAAGGATTAACAAAAAAATATAAAGACAAAAAATGTCTATTATATTCCATCAAATATATATATATATATATAGTCATAATAACATTTAAGGTGGAGTGGTATGTAAGTAGTATGTGTATACGTTTTTAAATTTAATCAAAAGAATTATCAATTTGGAAGAATACTCTCTAAAAGTTTAACGTGAATATATTGTTATTTTTTGAAGGACTTGTTCTTTTTTCACATCCTCATTTCTTTTAGAAATCTTTTCTTTTTTTCAAATAAGTGAAAAAATTTCTGTGAGACGAATAAAATCTAATATAGTTTTCCTGTTTTTAAAGTTCTGAAAATATATCCTTTGTTAACTTTAGCCCTCCGTTAACGAATGAACACTACTTTTAATTATATTTTAAAAACACAATTATTTTTTTCAATTTAATTTGTTAAAAAAGACGTAAAATTATTTTTTATATGTTACGATGGTATTGTGAATATTTAAACTAATTATGCATAACATGGTTGTAAAAATGTAAGCCATCTTTCTGTTAATTTGCTTACGAAATGCAAGTTTTCAGTAAAATCATGTAATTCTTTAGTTAAGTTAGCAACAAAATGTGAGTTTTCCGTTAATTTGGTAACGAAACGTAAGTTTTCCGTTTAATTTGACAACGAAATTCAAATTTTCATTAATTTGGTAACGAAATACAAGTTTCCGTTAATTTGATATCGAAATGTAATTTTTCCGTTAATTTGGTAACTAAATGTAGATTTTCTGTTAATTTGGTATCGCTGTTAATTTGGTCACGACATATAAGTCTTCCTTTAAGTTGATAATAAAAAGTAAGCATTCCATAAAGTTGGTAACAAAATATTAGACATCTGTTCACACGTGAGCACCAATATAAAATTGGATGATCTTTTAAATACAAATGTATTATCTTTTAAAAGAATTTTAAAAAGATTTATCTTGCATTTGTATAGGATTAGCAAAAATTTTGTATCGAATTATGCAAACAAATTTATTAATGAAATATAGTTCAATATTGTAACACAGGATTTTTCTAGCTGCTATGATAAAAAGCTAAATGCTGAAATGAATTATAAATAAAATATTAAAACAAATAACAAGAGGTTGAGTTGAAATTAACATTATCTTTTATAACTTTTTTGTAAAGTCTAACAGCTTACAAAATATACGTTGAGAGTTTTAATCTTTGTATCTGTACAGAAAACGTAAACATTTTAGCATTCTTGCTTGTAAGTCCTTAAATTCCCAAAACGATAAAACTCATATATCGTCGCGCTGTGATTTGGGGACAGATTACTTTTAGTTCGTTTGTCTTCTAAGAACTGGTAGGCTGTTTTTGTAGAGTATGGGATTTGGTTGTATTTATCCTAAAAAGGTTTTTTTTTTGGGGGGGGGTAAAATAGAGAAATGTTCTTTCTTGAAAGCCTGACTCACAAGCGTATTTTTCGATTTTAAGGTGAGTTGATGCGCATAGACCTTTCTTTATTTTTTCTAGTTGTATTTGGTATCATTTACTTTTATAATGGCATATCAAACTTTGTGAGTTGTTTAATGCCAAAGCTATCCTTGTAGAAGCACAGAAAGTAAGGTTGGCTACCGTAATCAAGGGCGACTCGAAGGCTCCCTTTTCAATAGCTACTACACCGAGATGTAAGGGAGGGCGCTACTCCTTTCCCTGGATTGCTCTACTTTACCCGTGATATGTACATTATAATGCTGACTGTTAAGCAAGGAGGTATCAAGTACCATTTTTGAGTCTTTGGTATGACTCAACCTGGAATTGAACCCCGGTCTTCCGGAACATTGGTGAACACTCTACCCATTAGAACAATGGACTGGCATTGGTGCTATTTAATTCATTACAGACCATCATGTGACCCCAACGCTGTACAGATACAAAGATTAAAACTCTCAACGTATATTTTGTAAGCTTTACAAAAAAGTTATAAAAGATAATGTTAATTTCAACTCAACCTTAGATTTGGTGACACACGTGTGTTACATATATAACACTTGGAAAATATATGGAATTAGCACAACTGGAACGTATTCATCTGATTTTTAGTTAGCAGTAAATAAACTTATAATAAAGACGCTACATGTTTTGTTTTTTTTATTTAAGCGTTCTGGCTTCTTGAAATATACAGTCAACAAATTAAATTAGATTATTTAAATAAATATTATTTTTCCTATCTATAAAAAGGAATATATCATGGAACCCAATGTTTATATCTTTACAGGCATATTTTTTAAAAAAGCATTAATATTTTTAAAGTATAAAATGTATTGCATTTAATTTTTCGATTTTTTATTATCACCGCAGTTAACGGAATATGAGACCCAACTTCGAATGTGGAGTCTCCCTGGTGCAATGGATTAAGTGCTGGACTGCAGGCTTGGAGGAAGAGAGTTGGAGTCTCAATTCCGTTATCACGTTTACTTTCGGACAATTACCTTGGGGAAAGTATTGAAATCACTTATGGATTAGATCATGTCAATGCTGTTCTTCAAGAAGAATGGCTTCGGCATTAAATAACCCACGAAGGTTGATATGCCAAGTAACCAAATCGCGTTGAAATTTCGGACGACTCCGATTACATTTTTTTTGTGAAAGGAATAAATTTGTTAGTTCTCCTTCTCCACCCACCAAACTAGGGGGTCCCCGTGGAAAAGTAGATAAAAAACTAAACTGCAATATCAAAGTAAGCGAGTTCGAACTCCATTCGCGCGATTATGTTCACTTTCGGACTAATACCCAAGTGAAAGGTATTGAACGCCCTTATTCCTTCCAGCTAACTGCTAAACAGTACCACTGCTGTTCTACAAGAATGGCTTTGGCTTTAAATAACTCACAAAGGTTGATATGTCAATAAGTACTGAAACCAAATCAAACCAATCCAGCTATGGATTAATTGTAGGACAGAGTAGGTTCTATAGCTATGGAATAGCAACCTGAGAAGGAAAACTTGATTTAAAATAGGTTTACTCCGATTAGAAATTGACCTTGTGTTGCATCCTGCTCGTGTCATAGGAGTTTTAGCAAATATGCACATTGAAGTTTCCATCTTGAATGCTTCGTCAATCAGGGTAGTTAGCGTTCTGCGCACTGGTCACATGTAGATTTCGTAGACCTCATATTACATCTATTATAAACAACATATTATAAATAACATATATATCAGCATACTGAATACTGTAGCAACACGTCTCGGTGACATTAATGTCTTGGTCGTGGTTTGTGGCTGTGCCAGTCGCGGTACACACGGATTTAACTGTTTTACTGTAGGCTGATTTTGATAGATATGTCAATTAAACCCTTTAGCCTGCCTACAAAAATCATCAATAATGTCGATCGGAAGTGAAACGTAAGTGAACGGGCACATGATTATCAGTATCTAGATCATTTTACTTGAAAGGGACAATCGAAATAGAAATCCGGATAAAATACATATATAGGTAGAGCTGCAGAGTCAGTCACGAATGGTCCAAGATAGATAGATTGATTGGTTGGTTGAGAAAGAAAGAAAGAAAGAAAGAAAGAAAGAAAGAAAGAAAGAAAATAGAATGGGTGTGCCAGATTCCGATAGATAGATAGATAGATAGAACAGGACTGAAAGAAAGAAAGAAAGAAAGAAAGAAAGAAAGAAAGAAAGAAAAACTTAAGATAGATATTTACGAACTGAAGATAATAATATGAACAGACTGAGATAGATAGATAGATAGATAGATAGATCATTATTAAAACGTAAATTTTTGCAAAGGATATTTCAGGTAATTCTTAACAGATTATAATGTCGATATAGAAAGAATCTGTCAAAGTTCAAATGATCACATTTAAAAGTAGAAAAACATATTCTTTTGACATCTTTGATACGTATCTGAAGCGACTATATTCCCGTTCATGTTCTCTATCACATACATGATGGTGACTTTTAACAAGTCTTTCATAGAGTAGGTCTATGGTTTGCCTCCTTAAACTAGTTGTCCAGCTAGAATGCCAAAATGTCGGAGTGACATTATCAGAAAAATTCTTGGTCTACCACAACCGGGTCACGTAAACCAGGTGAGAGGGAGTGGGGTTTTTCTCTTGTTCTTTTTCATTTCTTGTATTAGATTGGAAGCAACAATATTGATGTTCTCGGTTCGTCTGAAATAGAATAATTGATATTTAGAAAATTGGCATATGCCACGTAACATAACGGATATTCATTTTCCATTCATGGCCTGTCAAATGTGAATCCTGAAATGCCTGGGACATTTTGTGCATAAATCCCTGATATGATAAACTGACATTCGATTGGTACCTAGTGCAATAGATAGATAGATAGATAGTGTATTATGATAGAAATGGACATATTCAGATAGATACTGATGTATTCAGATAGATAGATAGATAGATAGATAGATAGATAGATAGATAGATAGATAGATAGATATTCGTGTATTAAGATAGATATCAACATTCAGATAGATAGATAGGAGGCGTATACATACATACACATATATATATTGGTGTATTTAGATAGATAGATAGATAGATAGATAGATAGATTCCGATAAACAGGTGGGGATTGATACATACACAATATGATGGAGGAAGTGAAGTGGATACGAAGGGTACATTACAGAAGATCGATAAGTGATACCAATGTCTGGAAGACAGATAGAAAGGATAACTAAATTGAACGGGTGAGTCACATTTGACATAGAACGGGAGCCCTACAGCGTCGTGGGAATGGATGAGGCGAAACTGGTGAGGAAGCAGGTAGCATTATAACAGGAAGATGATTGTAGTTGCCAGAAATCTAGACAGTCAAATCACGCGATATTCTCGGAGATATCGGAACGCTGACAGGTGACGAAAACGAACTGACCGGAAACAGGCAATAATGAAAAGGGGAAAAAAATTAAAGATACAGATTGGAAAAGTGAGAGGTTTGTTGATCGCTGCTAGTTAGATAGATAATTCTTCCAGCCGAGGATTTTCGAATGACATCGATTGTTATGATACAGGCTTAAGACATAAATCATTACTAAAAAAGTAAACAGGAGCCCATTCTTATCTATTTATCTATTCGAATACACAGACAGACATTTCTAAGGACTGTTGTGTTTTTTTTTTTTTTTTCTGATTGTTGAAGTAGTCATATTTGTAAGGAAAAAAAAAACAAGATACAAAAGAAAAATAAATTACAGAAAGTAAGCAGAATTATTATTGTAGCGGATGAAATCGGTGTTTTCGTGGTCCTATCAACAAGTGGGATTTCGGTTCATGCCTTAGGGTTTTGTTAGGCTGAGAACATTTCGGCTCGGCACATGGGTTAGTTAGGTGCAACATTGATGCAGGTGTTAACGCGGGGCGCGCAGAGCGGACGTGTCACTCAGAGATGTCACAATAGCCCGAGAAGAGAAATGGATGACGGAGTGCGAATGACATTACGCATCGGAAGCGCGCGGAGGATTTGGAGAATTTGAAGAAAGTTAAGAGAGTTGAAGCTAGCCGCCGAACGAGGAGGTTCGACTTTTGGGGCTCGCTGAGGTGAAACGAACTTGCGCGCTATGGGCACCGCACGAGATAGGGGCCAGATGATAAAGACAGAATAGTAAGATTGTATCTCTCTCCTTATGTCGAAACCTTTAACTCAAAAGTAATAAAAAGATTTCGTACCAGAACAAAGAAGTCGTTACGTGCTTTCGTATTTCGAGATTCTTATGTTCTTTATGTATACATGTTATCTAAATAAGTTATGGACAATCGATGTATATTTCCCAAATAACCATATCATTGCTATGGTACCCAAGGAGAGGTTTAGATTTTATTTTTTATTTGTTTAATGACATATCAGCCTTCGTGGATTATTTAATGCTAAAGTCATCTTTGTAGAAGTACAGTAATGCTACAATTTAAAGAAAGGCACAAAATGAAATATGCTTCCGAGATATCAGGAAAGAATAACATATCAAAATATACATTTAGTTTGATTTCGGTATCTTAATCTTATGGGTATCAACCTTTGTAGATTATTCAAAGTCTACCCATCATTGTAAAAGAACAGCCGTGGTACAATTTAATACATAGCTGGGAGAGAATAAAGGGTTCGTATCTTTATCAAGGGTATTAGCTGAAGTGACCGTAATAAAGTGACTTGAATTCGAACTAATTTATTTCGAGCTCGCAGTCCAGCACGTTAGCCACAACGCGAAAGAGACTAACCTCAGCAAGACGAGTATTAAAAAATACACAAATTTGATTTTTTCTGATACAACGGCCGTCTCCTTTCTGGCTTTTAATACAGCAGGTACCTACAATTAATAGTTCTTGTTTTCACGTGAAAAGAAAATGTGAAACTTATTCCAACAGATCCTCTCTCTCCCTGTCTCTCTTTCCCTTCTTTTCACTCTTTGTATACCCCATCAACCCCCTCTCTCTCTCTCTCTATCTATCTATCTATCTATCTCCATCTTGATGTCTATCTTTCTGTCATCCCTCACTCCCTCTTCTGCTCTCTCCATCTCTTTGTCCACCTTTGTCACGCACTTTTAGTCTCTCCTTCTCTCAACCATTCTTTGTTCTCATCTATCTATCTATCTATCTGTCTGTCTGTCTGTCTCTTTCTCTCTTTCACTCCTCGTTTATCTTCCTCTCTTTCATTTTTTATTTAGCTTTCACTTTCCTGTCACTCCTCATTTTCTCTCTCTCTCTCTCGCTCTCTCTTTTAGTCTCCCTCTCTCTCTCTCTATCTTCCTTTATCTCCCCCTAACCATTCAACATCCTCTCCCTTTCTCTTTTTGTCTTCCACTTTCTTTCTATCTATTCATTTGTCTCTGTCTCTGTCTCTCTCTTCCTCCTGTCATAGAGACTCTTTCAGACCTTTTGAACAAGAGTTAATTTGTCATTGATGTTAGAAAAAGAAAAGGATTCCTATTTTAGAAAACAATCCTGTTTATTCAATTCAAATGCACACCGCCTTGTTGTTTTCTGAGTATCTGTTCGATTCCACATTAATTCATGCAGAGGCTGTTTCAAACACACACACACACACACACACACACATATATATATATGTGTGTGTGTATGTGTGTTTGTGTATATATACATCAAGTCGTGCTGAGAACACGAAATTCTCTACCCACTTCTCTCTCTCTCTCTCTCTCTCTCACCATCCGTCTCTATCATCTATATCGCCTAGCAGTTCCTCTAAACTTCATGAAGTGTCAACACAGTACTATCTTTACTTATCATCCAATACTGGCGCGTCTATATGCAGGAGTCCACAAGAGAACATTGCCTTAGTAATTCCCATCATTTTTTGGTCGTCTTTCGTGGATGGTTTATAAGATGGGTGGCAAGTGGTCGTACAGCTACTGTTTGGTGGACTGTTGCTTCCAGATTTGTTCAAAACTACATGCAGCATTCTTAAGTAGTTCCCATCTTGCTTTTTCTCCATGCATTTCGTAATAGTCCAAGTGGTGCATCCATTCAGTCGTAATGACATCGTCACATCTTGGAAGAAATATATATATATATATATATATATATATATATATAATTTTTTCTGTTTAAAAACAAGAAATTTGGAAATAGTATTCATTTCCATAATAGATCCATTTCGCTTATTTAAGCTCGTCAGATGGAATATAAATACAAATACCTACAGACTCAGAAATAATCTACCAAGGTTTCACCTAAACATATCATCAGGATAAATTCAGATTAGAAAGGGTTGGGTTAATTGCATTTTATTTATGAAAAGGACGCCCCAAAGTATAAAAAGTTAGCATATAAACAAAACGAAAAGAAAAAAAAAATTTACCTAACAGGTAGTCAAACATACTTATGCCTGCAATTATTAATTATTTTCAATCTTTGGTTGTCTAATTCCTTAGGATTATTGTAGGAATCTATAGCTAGATTCTCCTCCATGCATATATGACAGTATTTATCGCCTGCCTTACATGTGTGACATTTTTTTACGATTTCTCATTTTAATAAAAAGTCTATACCTAAATTCTTTTTAATTTCCCTCACGTAGTTATATAAACTAGTTCTGTGCCCGTGTTTCGTGTGCAAAATTACTTCTATGATTGTAATATCTTTTTTTAAAGGACCTTGCATAGAACTTATATAGATTTGGAATTTTTTCCTTAGATATCAATTTGTTTAATATTTTTTATTTACAAATTATATCAATTGGATTTTTTCACTCGGCCAAAATAATAAACTGGGTATAAAACTATATATATATATATATATATTAAAATGAATAGTTCCATGAAAAGATTTATATTTTTTAAAAGAATTATCTATTCATTTCGAACGAAATAAATAAAGGAATAATTCTTTAAAAAATATAAATCTCTTCGTGGACCTATTCATTTTAAAATATTTTTCTCTCTTTGGACCTACAACGAAAATATTTTTACACATACACACACACACACATATATATATATATATAGGTATCATACAATAATTGATGTTTAGACAACAGCATTGCTTCTAACAAGGGCTTCATCAGATGATGACTCTGGGTTCAGGCATGGTTTCGGGGCCGAAGCATCATCACCACTAACCCAGAGCGCCCCAGCAGTATCTCATGACACGACCAGACTTATATATATATATATATATATATATATATATATATATATATATAATCCGTGGAAAATAGTACCTGCCTACATCGTAGTCAATCGCACGACTCTAATTTATCTATCTGAAGAAGATTATTTTATAGAACCGAAATAAATTTATAATGGAATTGCAAAATTGATTTTTTTCATTTGATTTTATAATATATATATATATATATATATATATATATATATATATACATATATCGAAAATTTCAGCATACTAGTAGACTTGATATGTTTTAGCTCAATATTCTGCGTTAGACTTCTACTCGATGTATTCATTTATCATAATTGCTTTGTCATCTATGTCACATAAAATATCACCATTTCGAACCACTTTCATTTAACATCAATGAACAAATAAATTTATAATTGACCACAAAGCTCAGAGTTTTTCTAGGTGAGTGAGAAGTGTTATGGTTGTCAGTTGCCTATTTTCATATTTAACTTGACCCAGCCTGCCTCAATCGCTTACCCCTTTTATTGCTATGATAATTAATTGTACATGTTCCCTCAAAAAATACAAGAAATTACGCACATAAACAAAATACTGTGAATGTCTGACTGGCCGCGTGGGTGCTGTGCCGTTCCGGTGAGTCCGTGCATTAGCTACTGGAAATACCGTTAATAAAATATCTAATTTATATTACTGTTTTATTGTTTTTCATTCATTTTATTAATCCTAATTTGTTCACTAATCGTCATGGCTGAGTGGTTAATGCAATGAACTGAAATCACGAGTTTAAGTTGGAAATGTTAGCAGCAGTCTGCAGGATATACGGTAAGTGGTATATATTGATTGTTAGGGGTAATGTTCCACTGGTTGACCACTCAGTGGTAAAGAGTCTGGATTTCAGCCCAAACGTATAAGTCGACTCCTAGTAATGGAGATTTTTTCTGTCTTAAAAAGTAGGCTTGTACGTGAAATTTACTGATACTCAATATTTTTAGCTATGAAGTAGGATACAAATAAAAACAAGAAAAATAACAGACGATTCTAAGCTTCACGTTGCTATTCCTCAAGCGAGCCAGTATTTAATCCCTGTTGAATATAGTTATTTTTATTTGTTATCCTAAAATTATTGTTGAAAATATAGTAGTATTTTCCCGCGGTATCATGTATATATTTTAATCAAAAAAGATTCACCATTAAATATTAAGCGTGATTATATATACAAATATTGTCATCCACAAGCAGACTGTTTCGTTTTATCACAAATCTTCAGAGTTGCTAGACACGCGAGATGCTTCAAGCTAGGACCGAAACCAGACTGATGTAAAGTCAGTCGGATATCTTACCCTAAACCTATCGTTATTCTCAGTGTAAGTGAAGGAAATTTTACGTATATATTTATTTACATATACGCTATCAGCTACTGGAGTGCTCAATTCAGGGGAAGAGCCAGGCGTTTATGCGTATATAGAAACCGGCAATTCCCCACTCGAGTGATCAACCCACTGAGGGTAATATATATATATATATATATATATATATATATATATATATATATATATATATATATATCATTGATTGTATTGATAGCTCAAAGTTCCCTGCCTCTGGCCATCCATCTTTTTTGTTCATGGCTTTTTTACAGATTCTGAAGACGACATCCAGTGTAAATGAAAACCGAAATGGACATTGTACGTTTACACTTATATTTAGTTTCAAACTTATCTATTTTAAGCATAGATGGGATCCTAACATTCACAACATCCCTGGCTGAGTGAAGCTGGAAGTGATGTCAATGAAGCAGTACTTCAAAAATCCCTGAGCTCTAGAATCAAATGCAGTTTAGTATCAAACTCAGGACACCGCTTTTTTGCAGAGGGGTCCTAACTCACTGTTAAGAGCATATTTAGTGTATTCTAAGCCCCACTGACAAGGCACATAATCCCCAAGGAAAGATATGAATCCACTTTTCTCAACCAACCATAAATAAAGAACAGGTCTGTAGGACCTTTTAGTTGGGTAAAAAGCCATCTATCCTCATAACAGGTTACACTCATAATCGTGAATTATTGCTGGTATGAAGAGGATTGGTTGAAATGTTCGTACGGTGAAATGTTCGTTTGAAGACGTCATATCTGCTTTTGATGAGTTTTTTTCCCGATAGAAGAAATCAGCGAACTGCAAGTGGAATATATTGAAAAATAAATCTCATTTAGTCACATTCTAAGAGAGTATCTTGGTCAACGAATGTACTTTTCAGTTGACACTCGTATAAATACCATTAAAATCTCCCGTTTGTTACTCGTAAAACAGATGGCTACTACCAAATAAAGTCCATTTACCCTGAGAGATACCATGAAAGGTGAGATTTGACATGAATCCACAATACTCCAATAATTTATTAGATATATGCTGCTATTTATAACCATATACTTCTATGCCTATTCTATTTCAAAGCACATATTCGTACAAATATAACCATAAATGAATCGTCAGATTTCGTTGTCACTAAACAAACACCAGATGACGTTTGTGATAGATTCTTATTGTACAAAGAATAACATAAATTTAATAACATGATCTTGTGATCTCTGTATTGTACAGGCTGTTTGTTGTCAAAAACCGCTCTGTGAATGTCTGCCTCGAGTTGGAAATTCCATTATACGCTGAAAAGGATTTTTTTCACACTGTCAATATTATCTGTAGACTTGAGAGATCCAGCGTCACTATTGGCATCCTATTCAGCTCAGGTACCAAACGATTATTTAAAAAAAAAGGTGGTTATTTCTTCCTCAGAAATTGCTGCGTTGATCCTGTACATGCAAAAAGGGTTCCTCTGTTTTAATAGCATATAAACCTTCGTGGGTTATTTAATTCTAAAGCCATCCTTATTTAAGGACAGAAATAGTACTATTTAATGCATCGCTGAGAGGATAAAGGTAGTTCATACCTTTTCCAAGGGCATTTGTCCGAAAGTGAACGTAATAGTACAACTGGGGTTAGAAATCACGCACTACGATGCCGTAGTCCAGCGTTTTAACCATTAAAACACAACGTTGAAAAAAAAAAAAAACAAGACATCTGAATAATTACTGTCTCTTAGAATTAGCGCTGGGATCGATACCGTTGGAAACAAGTTGTAACTTGCCGGCATTTAAGCATTATTAGGCATATTGTATAGTAACATATATATATATATATATATATATATATATGTATATATTGCAAGGAGGTCCGCGTAGAGTAGTGTCTAACTTTGATAACGTAGAAAGCAAGTTCGAAATTTAGTCAAGTTATTGCCTTTAATTTCGGTCGAATACCTTCGAGAAAGGCATGAACGCGTTTATCCCTACAGTTATGGCTTAAATATTTGTACAAGAATGGATTCGACATTAAATGACCCACGAATTGTTTGTAGCCCATTAAAAAAATGTACGTTTTTATATATATATATATATATATATATATATATGCATGTGTGTGTATCTGTGTGTAGAAAAAAGATGTATGTGATGATTCGATTCTTTCTTCTGTTTTTACCTTTTTCTACATACATTCTGTCGGATTCAATTCACTTCTTCTCACATATATGCATGAGTATTTTGTTTTAACGCCAATGTACTTTTCAGTCGACACTCGTATATATATAGACTTCGTATGTTAAATGATGTCACCCTTGTATAAGAACAGAAATGAATTTGAACTCGCGTACTACGATTTCGACGTAGGTATAGATTTAAATCTTCCTCAGAATAATGTAAACAGAACGTCAAAGACGATGTGCTGTTATCCAACCATCTCCGTGAATTTACGAATGTTCTATCACCAACACTGTGCACTCTTTATTGATAAATATTACGAACTAGATTATTAATCTCTCTCTCTCTCTCTCTCTCTCTCTCTCACACACACACACACACACACACACACACACACATATATATATATATATATATATATATATATATATATATATAGGAACCGGCTCATTGGCCTAGAGGGTAGGGTGTTCGCCAATGGCCCGGGAGACCTAGGTTCAGTACCAGGTCTCGTCGTACCAAAGACTTTTAAAATGGTACTTAATACCTCCTTGCTTATCACACAGCAATATAAACTACGCATCAAGGGTAAAGTTGAACTATCCACGGAAAGGAATAGAACCCTCTCCTATATCTTGGTGTAGTAGCTATTGAAAAGGGAGCCTTCGGGTCACCCTCGATTTTGATCACCAACTTTACTTCATCATCATCCTCATGTCGTGCGATTAGCACAGATATCCCTGTCCCTCTCTCGCCACTTCTATCATTCATCGCCTCCCGTGGGTCTTCAGGGCTACATCCTTTATAGCTGTTGTATATATGTTCGAGCTGATCGTCCTGCTTTTGCTCGGCCATACGTGGTGGTCCATTAGAGTACATCACTTATAAGCTCGTCCCTGTTTCTCCAGCTGTGTCCTGCATGTCTGGTTCGTCTAACTTGGATAGTTTTCGTGATGGGCGGCAGGTGACCGTATTGTTGGTGCCTTGTGGGGTATTGCCGCGAAGACTTGTTCAATATTGCTCGCAACATTCTTGTGTAATTGCTGTCTAGCTTCTTCTCCAGCCGTTTAGTTAGCGTCCAAGTAGTGCATCCATAGAGCAGTATCGATACAACCGCTGCCTGGAAGAAACTGCGTTTAATTTTATCGGTTAGGTCTGATTTCCATATGATCGATAGCATATCGATAACTTTCCATGCCTTCGTTAGCCGCGTGTCGATGTCTTTTTCGGTTGATGAGACGCTGCTTCCTAGGTAGGTGAATTAGTCAACCAGTTTCAGTGAGGTTCCGTCTAGTGTGGAAATTTCGCATGATCGATTATAGCATATATATTCCGTTTTGTGTGCATTGACATGGAGGTCAATGCCTGCGGCGGATCGTTCCAAACTATGCAGTAGTGTTTCGGCTTGGTTGGGTGTATTCACCAGTATCGCTATGTCATCGGCGTAGTCAGCGGCGGTCATTGTTTTTGCGGGGTACCTTATGCTTCTTTTCTTTGTCAGCTCGAAGCCGTTTTCTCTGATTTTATCAATCGATGTTGTAAGCACGTAGTCTAGACAGATGATAAAGAGGTATGGGGCCAGCGTGTCCCCTTGTAGTACTCCTGCTACAATGTCGAAGTATTCTGTGTCTCCATCCGGTGAACGTACTTTCACTTTGGTGTTTTTGTAGAGAATCGTTATTGCTGCTACAGTTTCTTGTGGTAGGCCGTATGCTAGCAGGATTTGTTCCATCTTCCCTCTGTGAATGGAATCGAAGGCTTTGGTAAAGTCGACAAATAGTAATGACGCCAGTAGGTTTTTTGCTCGTACGCCTTCAAGGATTCTAAGGATATTTGTGAGGTCGTGGATCTATTTCTTCGGAAGCCATTTTGGTTTTTCCTAAAGATGTTGTCGATTTTGGGTTCTATACGGTTTCGTATAAGGGTATTGTATATTTTGGCTGCAATGGATATAACTGTTATAACTCGGTAGTTCTTGGCTAATCCGAGGTCACCGTTTTTAGGGAATGGGAGGATGCATCCCTTCATCCATCTGTCTATCGTATTTTAGTTATCATATATTATTTACCAACCCCTCTAGTTGCCTCACCAAGACCGAAGAACCTAGTCCGCCCTACTATTTACCCATAGCTGGAAGGAGAATATTTGGTTTCATACCTTTCCCAAGGGTATTAGTGCTATGTGAAATCGTATTTTGGTTATAGACTGCGTTGCAGTGTTGGAGCAGTATGTCGTCGAATTGTCTGGTCTTCCACACTTCTGGGGGAATCTCGTCAAGCCCAGCAGCTTTCCTATTTTTAATTTTTCTAAGAACCGAATCGTGTTCTTCTTGGGTGAACGGTCCTAGTTTAATGTCCAATTGCTTACTAATAATTCTGGTGATTTGTTTATGCGTAACTTTCAGTGGGTTTCAAAGTAGATTTTCGAAATGCTGTTTCCACAGTTTACTTTATATATATATATATATATATATATATATATATATATATATATATATAAGTAACGTCTTAAGGTATTCAGCGTTACCAAGGATCATATATTTCAAATAATTTGTGTGTATTTTTCAGAGTAACGCGAGATATTGTTAGCTTCAAGTTATTTGATAATAAGTAAATTCCCCACTTTGTTTGGTATAAAAGTTAATGAGTTAAAATGATTATTCAAGAGGTTAGAGTCAGGATGTTAAGTGATATAAAAGTCAAGGACAAATTGCTTGTTCTGACAAAGTTTATATAGCTCTTCGGACTGATCCTCAAAATCCCTACCCACGAAGTAACCATATATATATATATATATGTGTGTGTGTGTGTGTGTGTGTTTGGTAAGTGGTGTTGGCGGTCACTATAAATATGAGCATGCGCATTGCATGACATCCTTTTGTAACTTCAAGCAATTATTTGAAGTCGGGACATTTTTAATGAGGATCGGCGCTTCCCTCAAAAGTCTCACACAATAAGCTTCTGCCAATGACCCTTCCCCCCACATCTCTCTCTCTCTAACACACACATATATACGCGTATTTATTTGCATATCTATATCTATCTATTTCTCTCTCTCTCTCTCTCTCTCTCTCTCTCTCTCTCTCTCTCTTTCTCGCTTTCTCCGAATATGTATATATATATAATAATCATAAATGAATATATATTAGATGTATATATTTAATGCTATGGAATCTCGTCGGTGACCCCTGCGTTTCATAGTGTTTATACAAAACAATAATCATCAGGCAGATAACAAAATGAAAAAAACTGCCTGATGATTGTTGTTTTGTACAAACACTATGAAACCCAGGGGTCGTCGACGAAATTCGATGGCATTAAATATATAAATCTAATATATATTTATTTATTTATCATTATTATTATATAATAGCTCTATCCTAGATAATGAGCACTCTCCATATTATATTGCACTTGGTTTGCCACAAACCCATATTCAAAAATTAAAAAAAGGGATTTAGTGACGACCAACACTATTATAATATATATATATATATATATATATATATATATATATATATATATATATATAATTATATATATATGTCTACGAAAAAAGACATTCAGATATTTTCAAAATACAAGCCCTTGTATGCATTTGGTTTGGTTTGGTTTGGTTTCTTTGTTTAATGGCATATTAACCTTTGTAGGTTATTTAATTCCAATGCTATTCTCCTAGAAGAACAGTAGTGGTACTATTTAACCCATAGCTGGGAGGATAAGGGGGTTCATACCTTTCCCAAGGGTATTTGCCCGAAAGTGAACCTAATAGCGCGACTGGAGTACGAACTCGCGTACTACGATTCCACAGTCCATCGCTTTAACCATTACACCACGAGGACACGCTTGTATGCATTTATCTGACCCTTCCACCACGTGTGAGAAGTGACAAGATAATTTTCAAGTGAAATAATCCTAATTTTGCATTCATAGTTTTACTTCTCCTAGATAAGTTGCCTTACCAAGATTAAAGAATTCCATCAGCCCTTCTATTTACCCATAGTTGGGGGTTAGAGAAAGATGTGTTCATGCCATTCAGTAGTGTGAAGTAAAACTCTAACAGTATGTGAACTCGGATCGTCGATTTCATTTTCTGCAACGATAATCGTTGCACTAGTCATGACTCTGATAAGACATTGTAATACACGTTACAAATAGTTGCAGAGAAACTCTTGAACCTCATTATTCAATCTTTGAACATCAGGCATTGTCATATCAGTCAGAGAAACTGAAACTGTTGAGAAGACATGTTGTGTGTGTGAATTAAGCGTAATTAACAGTGTTAATGTAACGCAGTAAAGTTTCAGAAAATCATTGACCAACAAGGCAATTCTTCAATAATTCCTTTTAGAAAAATTGAAAACAGCAAGATGTTTTTGTTGCAGTAAATATCCCGAGAGACCATCAGTACCTAAAAAAATGAAAAGAAAATAATTCAGGTGAATTTTTTATGAGAACTTTTTTGTCCCTGAAGCTAAGAGTGTTTTTTTTTTTTTTTTTTTTGTTATTTTGTAAGAATCTTATTATTGAGTTTTCTTTTAGTTATTTGCTTATGATATCCGTCCGAAAAGTTGTCAGATAGTAGATTAATACATTAATCTGTTATTTGTTTTAGTTTGGTTTCTTAGTTTAACAGCATATCATCCTTCGTGGGTTATTTAATGCCAAAACCATCACTGTAAAAAATACCGGGCTATTGGCCTAATGTATTAGCCAATGGTCCGAAAAACCGGGGTTCCATCCAAGGTCGAGTCATACCAAAGATAGTACTTGATGCCACCTTGCTTCACACACAGCATTGTAAGGTAAGGATCAAGGGTAGAGTAGAGCAATCCAGGAAATAGAGTAACATCCTCTCCTACACCTCAATGTATCGAAAAGGAAGCCTTCGGGCCACTCCCGACTAAGGTCACCCACAACTATTTTACTCGTGACTTGATAAGATAAGGGGGTTCATACCTTTTCAAAGAGCCCGAAAGTGAACATAATAGTGCGTCTGTGGTTCGAGTTTGCTTGCTACTATGTCACAGTCGAGCCTGTTTGCCACTAAGCCACGTAGATTTCTCTTCTATCATTTGAGAGTTAATATAGAATTTGTAAAAGTGAATTAAAATCTTAATCAGCAAAGTCAAGTAAAATGAATGTGACTGACTGCTGATGACACCGAAATTAATTTAAGAACTTGACTGTGATTAGATTAACTCGGTCTGGTAATAAAAGGGTTCTAGAATTTAGAAAAATAGAGTTGATAATTAACCAGTTGTTCCAGCAGAATCGACGGGAACACATGTGAATATGGTGTGTGCATATTTTTCTATTCATGTTCAAAAGGGAAAACCGAACGAGGGTAGTCAGGTTATATGTAAAAGATGTCGTAGCTTACAAGTAATAAAAGAAGTGTTCACACAAAAGATGTCTTAGTATGCTAAATAAAAGATGTCAATTTGTTCCTCATAACGAAACCGTGTGGGACCTGTCATGAAATAAAGGAGATAGGTGCTTGAAAGAATAGAACGTGGAAATCCTCGCCAACATTTAAAGAAGATGACAAAGGGTTATCCAACAAAATCAGTTACAGCTGTACAGACAAATTTGAATCAAAAATAAAATAGATGAATTAAATTAAAGGTAAATTGTCAAAATCGAACATAATTCACACAGCAATGGTTATAACGAGAATACAAGAAAAAAGACGAATAACCCAGTCAGCTGGGGCTAAAGACTACACCGACTGCATCCTACAATGAATGTCGTAGATATAACACTAAATAATCTGGCTTAAGATCTGGAGCTTTGGGGAATGTGGAGTGCCCCTTCATTGCCATCGCTTCTCGGTCCACTCTGTCCCGGAGTGGTAGTACCTGATAAGGTCCGATCTTAAGGTCAAATAACACATTTAAACTTAGTGCAAACAAATGACTTATATCAATTTGCATTATAAATATAGAACTGTTTGACCATTTAATTGTGTGTAAATAAATGGCTGTCAAATAGGATCGTTAATGATACATAGATGGAATTATTTATTTAATGCTGAATAGAATTATTAGTGTTTAATATCAATACTTAAAACTATTTAACTGTGTACCTAAATTGTCTTATTTGTATAAAATAGCAATACTTGGAACCATTTCGCTCTGTGTAAATAAACGAACAGTGTTGAATAGAATGATTAGTGTTAAATAGCAATACTTGTAACCACTTCACAGTGTGCAAACTAATGATTAATATTGAATAGAATTATCATTGCTAGTTTACTATAATTGCAACCATTGAACTCTGTAGACACAATAGCAATACTAGAACGCAAACAAATTAGTTGAAATAAGTGATTAATAATAAATACAATTATTCGTGTAAGATATACTTGAAACTATTTAACTGCGAGTAAAAAAATAAGCTCAGGCTCGTTTTAAAATGTTATCAACAAAATGTGTTTATTAATCATATATATTTTTATTATATTTGTATAAACACGATTTGGCATTAAATAATTTACAAGTGTTAATATGACAAACCCAACCAAACACAACCGTACTAAAATAGAAAAAGTATATATCATTACCTTAGAAAACTTGTGGAAAGCGGGATACAATAAACACTTCAAATCTTTGAAAAACGAACCATACAAAAATAACTGCAGGCGTTTAAAATTTATTTGTAAAGGAAAAAAGAGGGAAAAAATGCAAAAAAAAAAAATGATTATTTAATAGAACTTTATTAAAACATCAAAAGCAAAGAGAGAACATTAAAAGTTATCTACAAAAAAAGAAAATTTATTTGATCAAATACAAAAGCAAAAACTGAGTAACAAAAGGAATGAATTCAACAAAGAACGGAAAAATCGTTTTCAAACAAAAACTACTGAAGGATGGTAACGTTATATGAAGTCAAGGATTTTTTGAAGAGTAAACTGAAAAAACTTCATATTACAAGTATCTATCTATCAAAACACCTGTTCTGTAAAGCCTTCCCCGACAAAAACACATAATACATAGAAAACCCATACAAATACAAAGATACACTGACACATAAATACAGACACACACAAAGACACACACACACACACACACACAAAGACACACACACACACACAAAGACACACAGACACACACACACACACACATATATATGTGTGTGTGTGTGTGTGTGTGTAGATTGTGGGCGAAAGCACATATTGGTCGGTGACCGAAACGCTGTCAATGTTTATATAAAGAATACATCATTTCAATAGTTGTTTTTTTTTTCTTATTTTATCATCAAATACCATCGAATTTAATGTTAAATCTTTCTCTAATACAGACATATATCTATATATCTATATATAGATAATAGATAGGTGAGATATATATATGGAGGTGTTCGTGGTATTCTGTTCAGGAAATGGAAACGTAAATGAAAGGCATGATTCCATTTATACTTCCCAAACTGTGTAGACAGTAGGGGTAGACAGGATTCTTTAATTTTGGCATGGCAACCAGTCTAGGAAGAGTAAGACTCTGAAAGCAAATCTCTTAAACTCCGCTTAAAAATTGACCATATGTCACATCCTACTTGCGCGTAGGGTCTTGGTATATATATATATATATATATATATATATATATATATATATATATATATATATATATATTTGAAATCTCACATCATTACCCTCGTTTAATCACTATGAGTTTAATGAATCAACTCTATGATAACAGAAGAGATAATCATCAAGTGAAACTTATATAATAACCATAAAGTGTCATCTGATAATAGAGTCTTCTATTGCATATTTCATTGGTTTTTTTCATACATAACTATCATTATTAGGCATAACTTTCAGAATAAGACCATTGAAAACAAACTTATATAATGAGAAATTATGAACTAATCACTTTCTCTTTTTTTTTGGCATATAAGTTGATTTGGATCTTACACAATAATTTCAAATGTACAAAATGCAATTTGCGACGTGCAATTACCACATATTTATACATAATATTTTCACTGTTCTAATGATCAATTTACCCTTTTATTTGAGTGTTGGTCGAATTTTTAAGCAAAGGATAAATTTGTTAAATTAAAAATTAAACTTAATGAGAAATATTAGCTGCAACCCATGTTTATTTTCTTTGTTCACCATTGAATCTGCATGCATTTCGTGAAATTTTAGCAAGTATAAATATATATATATATATATATATATATATATATATATATATATATATATATATATATATATATATTTGATTGAACATAATAGATATTTTTGTGTAGATATTTTTTTAATCCTTTCGAATTGCCGTATTGATCTTATGACATTCGGCGGGAATTGGTTAAAGGCTTATCAACTAATTCCCGCCGAATATCATAAGATCAATACGGCAATTCGAAAGGATTAACAAAAAAATATATAGACAAAAAATATGTAGACAAAAAATGTCTATTATGTTCAATCAAATATGTATCAATGAAGAAACGCTGCCAATATATATATATATATATATATATATATATATATATATATATATATATATGTAGATAGATAGATAGATAACAGAGTTGTGATCTTTCAGGATCATTTGAACAGCCCAGTCAACTGGAGCAATAATAAACATCCCATCAGGGATCAAATAGAACTTTTTAATCATTTAACTCTGTAAAGAAATGACTGAAATGAAATTGAATTATTGGTATCATAGAGCATTACATTAAAACATTTAACTGTGTGCAAATAGAATTATAAGTGTTAGATAGCCAAACCTGAAACCATTTAACAGAGTGTAAACAATAAATAGTAATGCTTGATACGATTTAACTGTTCAAACAAATGATCTCTGGATCGTTTCAAAAATAATGTTTACAACAAACTAATCGCTTACATATTATATATATATATATATACATGATTTGACATTTAATAAACCACCACGGTTTATTATTATCTTAATCCAAACAAAGAAACTAAATATTACCGATTATTTGTCTAAATTCTTGAGATGAAGGTTGATAAGGCACCCTTTTCAATAGCTACTACACCAAGGTGTAGGGGGCGCTACTTCCTTCCCAGGATTGACCCACTTCCCCCACAACAGTCCAAATACTCTAAATGATAAAACTTGACCAATTGTAATTTACCAACTATAATTGTAGTGCGTATTATTATTTCAATTATCTAATGCATTCCCTTTACACTATAAAGCAATCTTCTCTATATACTATTGTATTGATCAAATTTTGAGTTTTCTGATGAATTACATTTTCAGGACGAATTTTAAACATAATGAGAAAGATTAACAACCATATATGATTTCAAAAATTAATTACATAAATTTATCAATTTTTTTAACGTATAATAATGGTCGACATTTTACACGAAGCCGACCTATACGCTAGATCGACTAGTACTCGACATCGAACTATACACGAGATTGATGTATACACGAGATCAACTAATACTCAAATTCGACCTATACACCAGATTGACTTATACACAAATTTGAATTATACGTACGATCACCTTATACACGAATATATTTATGAACGATATTTTGAAAAAAAAGAGTCTGGTGCCCTATGACAAAAAAGGCGGTGTTCATTTTCTTATGCATCGTCGAAGCCTTTCTCTTTGTTTGACGTCGAGTCGACGATCCCGGAATTTCGGATTCATGTTTTATGCTTCCCTGTAGAACGAAGAGAGCGAAAGATTCTGAGAGGTAACGTCAGTTATGCACGTTTCCATCGATGAACAGGGCATCAATCAAAGACTGCTAATCGCTCATCAACCAGCGTACCGTGTCGATACATAATTACCGCCTGGTGCATTATAATTACCAACAGTTGAGATTGAAATGAGGCGTGTCCCACGAACTGTGAGCAATGGTGCCTGCCAGATAAAGATTTATTACCATTTGAGAGCGATAAAGAAAACCGATAAAGAGTTGGTCTATTCGAAATGTTGCAGCTTGCAAACGGAGTAATATTTTAAATATATGCATGTTGTATTATATACTGTATTGCCCATGGATAAGTATACACTTGCTATCTTTTGCTTTGTTTTATATTTAAAAAAAAGAAGATATCTACATTTTGTTATTTCCAATGGAACATTATACCATGAAAATACATGTTATGTTTTATTTTACAAAGAGAAGATATTTACAAAGAAATGTGGATATATATTAGAGAGGTATTGATTTAAGAACTGCTACATATCTTATATTCATGTGTTTACTCAAGCGATACAAGGTCAATCTCTAAATGAAATTTAAAAGAATTGAATTCAGAAATTTCTTTCTAGACCAAAATTAAAAGGCCATGTTACACACACACACACACACACACACACACACACACACACACACACACACACACACACACACATATATATATATATATATATATATATATACTGGCCTATTCGGCAGCGGCTATAGAATACACCAATGCATCTCTGCACAGGGATAAGAGTCCCCCCACTGGATATGACATTAAGCAATCTGATAGTAACGCTAGAGCTTTAGGAAATGAGAAGTATGCCTTCATTGCCATTGCTCCAAGGTCCACTTTGGGCTGGAGTGGTAGCACCTGATAGGGTCCTCTCTATGGGTTAAATAGAACTAAAATGTTGATTATTGCTAAAGTAAATTGCTTGAAATAGAACTATTTTGACATTTAAACTGCATACTTATACTAAACTGAATTGTTTAAAATAGAACTGTTTATATGTATATAAATGTATTTGGCATTAAATAACCTTAAATGGTTGATATTCCATGAAACCAAACCAAACGCACACACACACACACACTCACCCCCCCCATATATATATATATATATATATATATAAGAGGAGACTAACGTATATCTTGATGTATGAGGACTCAAGATTCGAGTTAAAGATATACACTGTCGGATAGCCTATACAGGCCATTTGGTTATTGTAGTGAATGTTGTGTAGAACCAGCCACATATCTTGGATAAGCTGGTAGCAGAAGAATGGTGCACCAATGCACTTCAGATTTTTACTGAATAACATTCGTCACCTTTTAATTTCAGAGTTTTTCCTTCTCCTGGACCGATCGTATCACCTAAGCTTTAGAGCGTAATCTACCCTAATATTTTACCCATAGCTTCGGTTCACACACACACACACACACACACACACACACACACACACACACACACACACACACACACACACACACACACACATTTATATATATATATATATATATATATATATATATATGAAAATATGCATATGTTTATATTTATATTTATATGTGTATATAAGGCAGGTACCTAAATGACGGTATATGGTGTAATGGTTAAACCGCTGGTCAGCGGAATCGTTGTAAGCGGGTTCGTATGCCAGTCGTTCTTTTATGTTCACTTTTAGGCAAATACCCTTGGGAAAGGTATGAACTCCTTCATCCTCTCGGCTACGAATTAGATAGCCTCACCACTGTTCTGCCACAAGGGTGGCTTTGGCATTAAATAACCCACGAAGATTGACATGCCATTAAACAAAGAAACCAAACCAAACCTAAGTGTATTTCAACTACCTTTTGTTAAAGGCATCGGAGGAATAAATTCTCACTTTCACATTTCTGAATTTAACTTCTTTTTATGTTGAACTTGTTCATTTCAGTTGTTTTTTGTTAGCGTCCGTCAAAAGAATATTTCTATCCGCCAGCACACTACATTGGTCTAGACAGTATATAGGGTTCTTACAGAGCTGAATAAATGTGAATCTTTGTTGGGCGGCTAATACTTGTGTGTCCATATGTAAAAACCCACAGGAAAACGTTGCTTAGTAGTTCGTTCCTGCTTCTTCTGCAGTTCCCAGCATAAATTGTTCATCTTACTTTGATGCTTTGTGAGATGAGTTGTGAGTGGCCATACAACAGCAACGTTTTCGGGTGTTACTTCCCGGATTTGTTCAAAATGTACGCAGCATTGTTGAGTAGTCCTCATCAAACTTTTTTTCCACACGTTTCTTAAAAATCCAAGTAAATCAAGCATACAAGAGTTCTGACACAATGTGGAAGCAAAATTAGGAATATTCTTGTAAAATAATAAACGACTCAGTGATAGAACCAGATTCATTTTATTTTTTAAAAAATAAACAACAAAATAAAAAGATAGACACAAAGGAGTAAATTTACTTAATATGGCCACGGTTTTTTCAATTATTCTACCAACATGCCTTCGAAACGATTGGCGTGCCTTCAAAATAAATTCTGCAGACATTTCATGCCGTTCCTCCTCATAGGCAAACCAATAGTTAGATGGAATGTTGCATTTATTTTTGTTTTCTAAACGCTCCACATCAAGGGGGTTAAGATCTGGCCTTGTTCAATTGTTGTCCTCACAGTTTTCTCGTGGACTTAAAATTCATTGGCGTTCTTTCTTTTTGACGTTGTGGGGTCCTTAATCAGCCAAGAGCAAGCTGTTAAAAAGCCATCTTTTTGTTTCAAGTTCAATCCTCTACTTTCACTTTTCCTTAAAAAGCTCTTTTTCCGTAAAAATTGTCTTTCTTTGCTTTGTATACAGTAGACAAAGAAACTTTGGTTTGGTTTCAGCGTTAAGTAAATCATAGACTTTTGCGCCCCACTCTCTCTCATAATGGGCTGAAATTTGATTTTTTTTAAGTGCTTGATTACTATACCTAATAAGAAAAAATTAGATTCATCACGTTTTTTTTCCAAAAACTGAGCTAATCAAACAAAAAGAACATTTTAGAAATTATTTCATATTTTGCTCCCGTCCCTGAATACCTTTGAAGATTTACCGTTTTGTTTTATCAGGAAGACAAAATTTTAATATGACAGATAACCAATCAGTTGTAGTACTCTCATTTTCATATACGTATACTGGCATTGCTTTCAGCAGATGAGATATTGCTACCTTGTTATGTAGATTCATCTACTAATTTAAAAGGCAAGCCATTTAAAGCCAGGATGGTTCCATCTTATTTAAAGTACAAAAAGTTCATTTATCAGAAACCCAAGATAATCTGCGTAGTCAGTATTCATAATAGTTTCTTCATAATATCATCTTTTTCTGGCCTTTATTTATTTTGAAACTATTTTCTAACATTTGATCAATTGAGGTTCGTAGTACGTTTTCTAGGCAGATGTTAGAAACGGCGCTAATCTATCTCCTTGCAAGACTAGGGCAATATCAAAGAAGTCAGTGTCACCATCGGGTAAACGAACCATTGCTTTCGTGTTTTTGTAAAACGTCATTATAGTGGTAATACTTTCTTTTTGAAGATCATAAAATCAGAAATTCTGTAGAGGATCAACTATTACAATTAGTATGGCAAACTGTAAACGAAATTAGCGGAAGGAAAAACACTTTGTAATCAAAAGTAAAAGCTGCCAGTTAAGACGTAAGACTTCAGAAGTGGAAAGAACATTTTAAATCTGCTTGAACACCCACGTGAAATCATCTATAAATCTACCGAAAATGTATTAATGGCCAACCAGACATCAAACGGGGACACTTTACCGGAAAAGAACAGGACTCAGCCCTGAAAACACTCAAAAGTAAAAAAAAACAAAAATGAAAGCTGCCGGCCTCGACGAAATACCTCCTGAAGTATGGAAGAAAAGAAAATTTGATGACGTATTTCTTCGATTATATAATGCTGTGTATTAACAAAATCCAATAGAGAAATGGACAAAAGGTTTCCCTTCTAGAAGAAAGTCGACCCTGAAATCTTAAAGAACTTCAAAAACATAACTCTCACAGCTATATATAAAATCTAGCAATAAAACAATAGTTGCGAAAATGCTTCTTTTAAAAGCTACAATTATAAAACGCAGAAAAACGAGTAACAGAATGTGTCTTTTAAAAAGCAACAATGATAATGAATAAACGAAATAATAAAGAAATATTACCGAACATGTTTCTTCCTAAAAGCGACAAAAATAAGATGGTGTAAAACTAGTAATGCAATGGTTTTTCCAACAAAATAAGATGTAATACTATTAATAAAAAAGTTATTTCTAAAAAGCAATAATAATAAGTTGAAGAAATACTATCAATATTTTTCTTTGATAATATCGAGAATGGGCCCTTGAGTTATAGTCTGAATAAATAACTCGACATCAACTGTTTCCTTCGCTAATTTCAGCCATATTTGTAATGCCCTATTCTCGAGACCAAAACAAACGCACATATTACTTTTCTCGTTTCTACATGATGAAAAGATGTAAACAAATATCATCATCCTGGAAGTAAATTTTCTTTTAGGTAGGCTACAACTCTGACAACACGACTCAGACTGTCGACTCTAATCTTAGAAATATTGTCACTCGACAACTTCATGATATTTATCGGCTTGTATTGACTTGGCATTCAGTTGCCGCTCGAATGCAGCGACACTTGGCTTCATAAGACACAAGATGAATGGAAAAAGCGCACATATTAAGTACACTCCAATAAACATGTTAGGTTTTGTAGGATGCATCCATCGGAAGCAAAAAGAAGACGGACACCTTCTTATTTCGATATGAAATAAATGATATTATGTGAGGAAATAATATTCTTATTCAGTATATTTCATTTTAACATTGATATATACGCGCTTTTCTTGAAGGGCTTAATTGACCATTTCTACGAGATAACTTAAACTCGTGAGGATACATAACACGTTTATATATATATATATATATATATATATATATATATATATATACGTGGATCATTCGAAAAGTTAAAAGCCTCACCAAAAAAGCAGAGCCAGAGCAGAATATTTTGGTTATAACACATTACCTCTTATCATAAAATCATTCAGCACTAATTCAGATATCTGTTTTAATTTCTGCGCAGGTGAGGCTCATTCAAAGGTGAAAAAGGTATGAGATAATGAAAATCCGGGTGAGGCTTTAAACGTTTTGAGGACACTCTTATAAGTCCGTTCATATATATATATATATATATATATATACAGAGAGAGAGAGAGAGAGAGAGAGAGAGAAAGAGAGAGAAAGACAGAGAGGTTGGTTGGTTGGTTGGGTGGGTGGTTGGGTGGTTGGTTGGTTGGATTTTATGGTATTTCAATCTTTGCAGGTTATTTAACGCTAAATCCATTTTTATGCAAATAGTCTGTTCTATTTCTATCAATTCAGTTTAGGATAAGTACGCAGTTTAAATATAAGTAGAGTTTTATTGTGAAAAACATTTCGATTTCAAGCTATTCTGTTTAGTCAAGCAGTTCTCATTCAGCCGGTTCAGTTCATTATAAGCATAGATTTTGTTTACACACAAATAAATGCTAAAACAGTTCTATATTAAACAATTAAGTTTAATGTAAATACAGTTTCAGTGACAAAAACACTTCCATTTCAAATAATTCACTTTAGAATGAGCACACAGTTTAAATGTAAGTACGGTTTAATTGTCGAAAACATTTCTATTTCAAACTATTCAGTTTAGTCAAACAATTCAGTTTTGCATAAATATGCTGTTAGTTCTATTTAACCCATAGATAGGGCCCTATCAATTGCTACCACACCGGGCAAGAGTGGACCTGGGAGCAATGGCAACGAAGGGGTGCTCTGCATTCCCCAAAGCCCAAGCATCACTGGAACCTCAACATCAGATTGTTTAGTGTCATAACCAGGACACTCATTGGAGTGGTCTTACCACTCTGCACAGGTGCAGTCGGTGTATTCTACAGCCCCAGCCGACGGGGCAATATATATTGAGAGAGAGAGTGAGAGAGATGCATGGATATATATATATATATATATATATATATATATATATATATATATATGATGTATGATTTGTTCACGAAACAAAATAGCATGTTTTTCTTTAGGTTTCCATAGCTTTGTTTAATGACACATCAACCTTCGGGATGATTTAATGCTAAATGAACCCTTGTAGAGGAACAGCCGTGGTACAAATTAATCCATAGCAAGTGGAGGTTAAGGGGATCCTCACAACCGTGATAATTTTAGGTTCTCTCACAACCGTGATAATTTAAGGTTTCCTCGGTATCGAGATAGTTTAGGGTTTCCTCACTATCATGATAGTTAAAGGTCCCCTCACTTTCGTGATAGTTTAATGTTGCCTCACTATTGTGATAGTTGATATTTTTCTCACCCTGTGATGGTTTGAATTTTCCTCAGTATCGAGATAGCTGAATGTTTCCTCAGTACTGTGACAGTTTATAGTTTTCTCACAATCGTGATAGTTTAAACATTTCTAATTAAGTTGTTGGGAAAACACTGACCGATTTTAGAATACACTTACAGTACTGATTAAATGAATTAAATTAATGTTTTAATTAGTCAGAATATAATACCTGAATATCAATGTATTTCTGCCACCAATTAACAAGGTTATTTATGCTTGTACGATAAAATTCTAAAGGTTTTGATGCTTAGAAATTTTAAATTCAGTTTCTACTCTTTTGGAACGAGCCTCTGTGTGTGTGTGTGTGTGTGTGTGTGTGTGTGTGTGTGTGTGTGTGTGTGTGTGTGTGTGTGTGTGTGCATAAAAAGTTGCAAGATGTTTGAAAAATTTATTGTTGGTAGGTAAGTGATCAGAAGAATATGGTGGATGTGAAAAAGTCTAAAATCTCAAACGAATTTAACAGATTTGAATTCTGAGTTTTCCTTTTAGACCGGTTGCCATACCAAGAAAGAGAAAAAACTACCCTGCTATTTATTCATAGTTAGAGGGAGAATATTTGGATTCATACCTTTCCCAAGGGTATTAGCGTTATGTGAAAATCAAACAGCATCATCCAGGGTTTCAACTCGGGTCACACTGTTTAGTTCCTACAACGTTAACAATTACATCATGCGTGCCTCCATCCTGTGATATTAAATGTAAAATAACATATTTCTATTTTACTTTCACTTTTGAGTTTTGTTTTTCTTTTTTGAAGATTTTTTGAAATTAGGGGTTCGTAAGGTCAGGAAATTGACTCCCAATTCACAGGTTAAAAGAAAGGATAAACTGAGATTTTCCACTGGGTGATTTAATTTAATTCTATTTAACGAAGACAACAAAAGCGCGCTTAGCGTAAACGGTAACGTCATGATAAAACAGTATCGGCGACAAGAGTTCAAACACATTACGAGGCTGTTAGCATTTACCTTCCGGTTAATACTCTTGAGAAAGGCATGCTTCTCCTCTCCCTTCATCTATGGTTAAATAGCTGGTCAGACCGGTTTGTTTGGGCTTGCTTAGGAAAACAGCCTAGAAGGAAAATAAAAAAGAATTTTACTTCGCTTAAGAAAATAACCGTATGTCACATTCTGTTCATGGCGGAAAAGGTTGGATAAATACAGGCAAATTATCTAAAAAATTTATATCATTTTGTAATTTAATATATTGACTAATTTTAACAGTTTGTGTAAGAACAACTCAAAATTCTATGTTTAGTGTTTTATGCTTTTTTCTTTGCAGGTGTTGAAAAAGTAAAGATGTTTAAATAGGAAACATAGAATTCTGAGTCATTTCTACAAATGCTGTTAAAATTTTAAATTCTTTGAATGAGAATTAGTCAAGTTTATTAGATTACAGAATGATATTATTTTTTCTGAAAACCATGTACATGTAATATGATATAAAATATTTTGGAAAATGTTGTATGATATATTGTAGTTGAGTATTCATAATAATTAAGTATAATATACAGAAATGCTTCAATAGATAGATAGAATGATACATACATCAATCATTATATGTTTTGTTGTATAACCTGGTGAATGAAAGAATGAATGACCATTTCACTTTCTTTATAAAAACATACGTCTATCTTCATTTCTCGAAATGTTCAAGGCTAGCTCTAGGCGAGTGGGAGAGAGACAGAGTCAGAGCTGAAGAAGCGAACACAAGAGGCTGAAGGACGCGGACACAAACTGGCAGATGGCTCGGAGGACTTCTATATTGACCTATAACTTCTTAACCCACGTTGTTTCTTTATTCGGGGCCCCACTTAGCAGATCTTCTGCTTCTTAGCCGGGGGGGATGCCCCCCCCCAATCTCTGTATTCGCCAGTCGCTCTCCGTGAGTGCGTGACTCCAAGACTGACTGTATTTGACGTCAGTATCCGTGTATATATAATTGCATAACAGAATGCATTCTTTCGGTTGTGAACCTACGTAAGCTGCTTCCGCTTGTTTACACAGATGCTTTAGAAATCCCTGACTAAGGACTCTGTCAAAAGTCAATATGCAACAGCTTCACATAGAATTAATACCCTTGGGAAAGGTTAGAATCCAGCTATGAGAAGAGTATTTCATCCAAGAGCAAATCTGGTTTTTAAAAAGCTTTGTGAGTTACAGATAGCGTAATTTTAGAAAGAATAAAATTGCATTAGCATAGTTGCCGTCCCATTTGCAACTGATATAACACAGTTACCCCAAATCAAATCAGGATTGTTTGGGGCTAGGACTTAGAGTACGCTGACTGCATCACCAGCAAAAGATTAAAACCCATCCTACACTTCCAAAAAAAGCTGTGTCCTACGTATGACACTAAACTGTATCTGAATAAGAGGTTCCATCCCTGGAGCTCTAGGGATTGTAAAGTACCTGTTCATCGCTATTACTCCCAGCTCCTCTCCGACATGGATTAGTAATATCTGTTGGCGTCTTATTCATGAGACGTATAGATCTGTTAATAAATTATTCGTATTCGAGAGAAATACTACGAACAATATTGAACAAGTCTTCGAGGCAGCACCCAACAAATCAGCAGCTGTACGGCCACTTACCACCCATCACGAAAACTATCCGAGTTAGACGAACTAGACATGCGGGACACTGCTGGAGAAGTAGGGACGAACTGGTGAGTGACATACTCCAGTGGACCCCTGCACATGGACGAGCAAAGGCAGGCGACCAGCTAGAATCTACATACAACAGCTCTGTACAGATACAGGATGTAGCCTTGAAGACCTACCGGAAGCGATTGACGATAGAGAAGGGTGGTGGGAGAGGGTCAGGGATATCCGTGCTGATGGTGCGACAGGATGATCATGATGATGATTCATCAAAATTCTGATGATACGACTGCTGTAGTAAAACATATAAATCTGACTTTCTCCTATTGTCACATTTAATTCTTTTATGACTGGAGTTATGAATAAAAACATTTGAAAATTTGGAAGTTTAATTATAATGTTCCATTGAATATACAATAAGTCAAAATGCGCGGTAAGGAATTATTGTAAAGCGAAATTAGCTACGGGGGATGGCCAAATCAAATCTAAAACGAGTCCAACTTCTTGAAGAGGAAAATATCCTCCCTTACAACAAATTCCAAACAATATATATATATATTCATATGTATGCGAGTGTGTGCGTGAGTATGTGTATTAATAATATAGTTCTCTATATTTATATATAAAATGTGCATAATTTCAATGATACAGCTTACCTGTATCATACCTATAATGAACTAGAAACACGTGCGTGCACACACACACACACACACATATATATATATATATACATGTATATTCATATGTAATATATATATATGTACACATCTCCTATAGATATATAAACACTAACAAACATATATATTCATCATATATATGCATTCACGCCCCCCATATATATATATATATATATATATAAACACATGTATTAATTTTTGTATATGTATCTATATATGTATGTCTAAACAGCTGGAGAAGTAAGGACGAATTCATAAGTGACATACTCCTGTGGACCCCTTCACATGGACGAGCAAAGGCAGGACGACCAGCTAGAACCTATATACATCAGTTATGTACCGATGCAGGATATGGCCTTGAAGATATCCCGGGAGGAATGGACAATAGAGACTAGTGGCGACAGAGGGTTAGGGAGATCCGTGCTAGCTGCGTTACCTGATGACGATGAGGATGATCACTATATCTATATGAAGTGGTTATATATATATATATATATATACATGTACGTGGGATATATATATATATATATATATATATATATATATATATGTTTATTTAAATAAAAAAAACACATTTGTCTATGTAATTTTATTAGAACCTTTTCAAGTTTCCTGACAATTGTTTTGGTTTTAGGTTTGAATTGGTTGATGAATATACCGAAATTGTCCCGAGCGCTTGCGGACCTTTCAAGGGCCATCATCAGGGATTGGTTTCATGTGTAAAGATTTTTTTGTTTTGTTTTAAGTTTTTAGGTTTTTAAAACATTGAAAAACTTTTGTAGACGTATTGTTGGATTAAACTGAGATGCTGTTGACATCGAACGAATCTAAAACGGAACGCTATTTTCAGCGGAAAGGGGGGAGTTATTAGAAATTGTTAGATTGGAAATTTTTAATTTGTTGTTG
>CAUZXS010001016.1:0-117500 GCA_963585895.1 Sepioteuthis lessoniana | reverse complement strand
TGCTATGTGAAATGCAACCAGTCTTGTCCAGGATTTGAACTCGTGTCACCGTGTCCATTTCTTACGACGATAACCATTACACCACGGGGAATGCGGATTATTGCCATTGCTCCCAGGTCCACTTTAGCCCAGAATGGAATCATCCGATGAGGGTCCTATCTATAGGTTAAGTAAAACTAAACCGAGGTTTTCGAGTTTATTGCTTTTAGCATTTAAACTGCGTATTTATGCTACACTGAATTGTTTAAAATAGAACTGTTTTGGTATCTAAACTGCGTATTTATGCTAAACTGAATTGCTCAAAAGTGAACTGTTTTGACATTTAAATTATGTACTTATGCTAAACTGAATTAACTAAAATGAAACTGCTTGGACATTAACGCTGTGTATTGTCCGATCGGCTGGGGCTGTACAATACACTGACTGCACCACTGCAGCGGGGTAAGACACCTTAACGAATGGTAGGATACTAAACAATCTGATGGTGAGGTTCCAGTGATACTGGGGCTTTGGGGAATGTGGAGCACCCCTTCATGGCTATTGCTTCCAGGTCCTCTCAGACCCGGAGTGGTAGCACCTGATAGGACCCTATCAATGGGTTAAATAGAAATAAACTACGCACTTAAGCTAAACAGAATTGTTTGAATTAGAACTGTTTGACTAAACTGAATAGCTTGAAATAGAATTTTTTCTGAAAATTAAACTGTGAACTTACATTTAAACTGCGTAATTATACAAAACTGAATTGTTTGAAATGGAATTGTTTTTGACATTGAAACTGTATTTACACTAAACTGAATTGTTTAATGTAGAATTGTTTTGACATTTAATTGTGCGTCAACACAATCTATACTTATACTAAACGGAATTGGCTGAATTAGAAGTCTCTCTGTGGACCTATTCATTTTTTAAATACTTGTTTTTTTCTTTCTTTGGACTAACAACGGAAAAAAGAATTTTTACACACACACACACACACACACACACACACACACATATATATATATATATATATATATATATATATAGGTGTTCGTGGTGACCATTACTGATTAATCTAAAAAAATATATGTAAAATTTAGGATATACTGCCCCCGACTTCATTTTATCTAAATACACTTCATCAAAATTGATCAATTCCTTCATAACAAAGTTATATTGTTTGGTATATTTACAAATAAAGAGAGGTCAATATAGGTGAGCATATATAAACCTCTGATAGAATAACTTAAAAACAGAGTCAACGGTGTTTATTGACTGTCAGTTCCTCGACTATAAGATCGTCAGACCAAGTGGCTCCACGTTGGATTAAACAAGTCATTTTCTGGAGCAACAAACCTCGGATTTAAAATTCAGTTTTACCTTCGGCTAGACTGGTTGCCTTACCAAAAGTAGACAACCAAATTTGCTCTGCTATTTTGCCTATTGCTTGGGGAAAGAGTAAAAAGGGATTCATTCCTTTCCTAACTGCATTACAGGTGTGGTTGGTTTGTGTTTTATTGTGTATGAACCGTTGTGGGTTATTTAATGCCAAACACTACCTTCCCTCCCTCTCCTTATATATATATATATATATATATATATATAAAGTAATTGAGTTAGCCGACCGTAATCAAGGGTTACCTGAAGGCACCTTTTCAATAGCTACAACACCGAAGTATATTGAAGGGCGATACTCCTTTCCTGTATTGGTTCACTTATCCTTATGTACCTAATACTGCTGAGTGTTAAGCAAGGAGGTATCAAGTACCATTTTTTTGAGTTTTGTATGAATCGACCTGGTCCCCGGGCTCAATGACATAAATTCTACCCACTAGGCCATCGGGCCGCTAAACTATGTTTTTGAAATAAATCATGTCATCTGTAATGTTCAAGATGCGTCAGAGAAACTGATATAATATTGCAATCTTCAGCAATTCAAGTTCAACTCATATCACATTTTAACTGTATGTATAGGAACAGCTCAAAATTCTATGTTTATTCTTTAAACGCCGTTTCTTTTCCAGTGATTGGCATTTCTATAACATGCTGTTAAAAACTGTGATCGTTTGAACGAGAATAGTCCAAGTTATTATCTAGGGTGTTTCAATATATATGGGACCGATAAGACTGCTAAAAATTCTACTAATAATTATGACGTGTCCTTTTAAGTTTCAGATTTGAAAATAGTATACTATAACAACTATTAATCCTTGATCACAATTTCTTGGACAAGAGAAGAAAAAATATTTTGCGTCACAACTCATTTAGAGACAAAACCATTCAAAAATGTCTCAAAAAACGCAACCCATTAACATGATAATGATTTATTACTGAGAAAAGAAACTAAAAAAAAGATTGCATGTCCTGGAAGCAGATATAATATCATTAAAAAATCTCTGATTTGATGTATCAAGTTCAAAGGGTGCATTTTTTACAGGACGTGTTCCAAATGACCCACATTGCACTTTTCTTAGTAATAAATTATAATCATATTAATGGGTTGCATCTATTTTGAGACACCCTTTAATTGCGAAATTATATCCATTCTGAAACTACACACACACACACATATATATATATATATATATATATATATATATATATATATATATATATATATTAATGCATATATATATATATATATATATATATATATACAAGACTTTTAGTTTATGCTAAGTTAATGCAGGAATGTTTTATTGACAAATCTCTTTTTATGTTAGTAGGCAGTATATTGGTACTGAAGCCCCTAGGAGAAGTCCTTGTAATGTTGGAAGGAGATATTTGAGAATTAAGGTCGAGATTCAGTATCAAGCTAACACTTATTGTCAAGCAACTGGAATGCAGGATTTTCAAAGTCAGATTCCACACGCCATTCTACTTCTCTTTCAATAGCTGCAGGGCTTGATAAAGGACATCGGTATATATTGCCTCTTCAGTCCCATTCAACAAAACGTCATGTGGAGAATATTCTTCGTGCAGCCTACACACTCTTTGAACTCTGGGATCAAAAGTTATGGCATAAGAAGCTGGGTTAATGTCACAGATCCGTGGATTGCAGCTTTATTTTAGAGATTAATTCTCCGAGGCAACTTATAAGGTTGAGTCGGTCTTAAGTAACTACTCATAATTTAAAAGTGAGGTTCAGTGATACTGAAGAAGAGCCGTTATAGTAATATAATATGTGGATTTGTGGTAGCCAACTCGCGGCCGTTTAAGAGACGCGCAACACCCTTTACAAACGTTGGAACACAGCATACAGTTTTAAATGGCGTCAATCTTATATGTAACCAATCTCAATAGAGTGAACTTCTCGAGTTTAATCAGGAAGTAGAACACGAAAGTTTTATTAGATGAATGGACAAATTTCAATGGTCAGTTTCTTTCTTTCTTTCTTTCTTTCTTTCTTTCTTTCTCGTTTTCTTTCTTTCTTTCTTTCTTTTGATTACTCAAATAATTTGAAAGGCTTTCAGTCGACTAATACTCCTGGACTTTAAATCACCAAAATGACATGGTTTTATTTTGAATAAACACTAGACTCTCTTATGCTCTCTCTCTCTCTCTCTCTCTCTTTCTCTTCCCCCCTCTCTCTCTCTCTCCTTCTCTCTCTCTCTCTCTCACACACACATACAAACAAACAAACACACACAACAATATATATACATATATATTTACCTCCCGCTTTGCACGAGAAGGATGCGAAACAAGGTCGATTCTTAAGCGTGGTTTAACAAGTTTGAATTCCGAATTTTCCTTCTCCTGAGCCAACATTGAAGAAATCAGCCTGCCCTATTTACTCACAGCTGGAGGAAAAATTTATACCCTTCCCCAGGTTGTTAACACTATGTGAAATGCAAACAGTCACGCGCCCAGGATTTGAACTCGTGTCGTTGTGTCCACTTCCTACAAATATATCCATTACACTACCAACGCCTCCATGCTTAAGGAATTTTTATCCTTTCAGCGGATGAGATCATTATCTCACCTGTTTGAGAGATTGATATCCCACTTGCTCAAAAGATTATTCTCCCTATCCCTCTCTCTTTGAAATGTTATCTCTTGGTTTTGACCGACTCGACTTGTTAACCCAATCATCCTTCTTACTGACGAGATTAGTATCCTACTTGCCTATAGAAGTCTTATCTTTCTTCATTTTACCAACTTTCTCTGTTAATGCAATTCCTTAAGGTATTTTTATCCCTCTTGTTACAAGGAATAATGTCTCTCTTGATTTTAACCCACTCTTTATTAAAGCATCTTGCTCAAAGGGTTGTTATCCCACTGGCTTAAGGTACAAATATCTCACTTACCTAATGTAATGTTATCTCGCTTGATTTAACCCCAACTTTTTGTTAGCTCACTTGCTTAAGTCATTATTATGGCACTTGTTTAAAGGATAGTTATCCCTCTGGCTCAAAGGAATATCATCTGTCTTGAGTTAAACCCACTTTTTTAATACACTTGCTTAGGGGAGTTTTTTTGAGAGATTTTCATCAACCTTGAGACCTTTATTCCACATGATTAGGGAATGTCATCCTTCTAATACTGCTATCCATTTTGCCTATCTTTTTTGGATGACTACAACTGAAAATAATATAAAATACAAAATTTCCAATAATATCCATTGTAAAGAAGGACTAACAGGTTAATATGAATTGACTGTCTATACTCTTATTTGGATACCCCATTACTTATTAACAACCCAGTATATGCTTCTTGTGTCATATGACTTTAACATGTTACTCTTCTTACGTAGGTGTTTGTTATTTCTAATACCATTCATTAGATTATGGGAAAGTGTCTATACGCTTGAAAGTTTTTTTTTTACTCAGATATAAACTAAAATAAAATAAAAACACTGACAAACAATGTCACGCTGGCAATATGGTTCAATCAACCCGTTGTAAAAGACATGATTATTCTAACTACAAAGATCCTGATAGATCGTTTTAAAAGAAAAGAAACAAAAGAAATGCAAAAAAAAAAAAAAAACCTGAAGACAGAAATAGAATGACAGCTAGAATGATTAGAGGTAGTTTTGTTCTCAGCTAAAATAAGATGGATTAGATGACGTTTTCAACCTTGTAAACATCCACTAATTCTATCAAAGGACTTAATTATGACGCAGAAGAACACCGTAGTTGTCACTCGTTAAAGGACATCAATAAACCAAGCAACTCTTTCTAGAAGTTTTAAATAAAGCGATGATCTTGTACACATTGGAATACTGACAGCTTCATCAAAGGAAATTGATGATAAAAGATAAAATTGATGGTAAAAAATAAAATAGGATTTGATCCGATAAGATATTAATAGAATTTAATCCTGTAACCAACAGAAAAAACTGTATTAAAAATGTTGACACTGGCAATATGATTTTTTTCCGATAAGCACAGGCTCACATAAAATATATTTAGACATCTAAACTTCACTATGTAAGTTACTTAGCTGTGTAAAGACTTTCATTTCAATTTTATTATAATTGATTTTTTAGAACCTGTTTCAATAATTTTACCATACCTCTAGTGTTTATTTGCACACACACACACACACACGCACACACACACACACACACACACACACACACACACACACATATATATATATATATATATATATATATATATATAACAAATGAATATTGTGTTATTAACTTTTGATGAATAGTTGGTTGTGTTTATAGCATATCAACACTTGTATGTTTTTTAAAGCGAAATCATCTTTATTCGTATATAAATCAAATGATCTTTTTAAAAAACATTTTGGAGGTAACATTTTAAACGAGCCAGAGCTCATTTCTTTGCATACAGTTAAATGGTTTCATGTTGTGCTATCCAACACTAATCATTCTATTCAATATTAATTATTTGTTTGTACACAATTACATGGGTCCAACTACTGTTATTTACCAAGAAAAAAATTAATTCAACATCTGTGATTTTTTACACACAATTAAATGGTTATACATTTATGATCTGTAAGTGAATAGATTATAAGTAAATGGGTATTCTTATTTTTAAATGAGTCATAGGAAATTTATTTGCCAACACTTAAGTTTTGCTATTGTTTGCATAAGTCGAAACACAACGTAGAACGGAAGTGTGAAAGATTATGAGAACACCTAATAGCACTACCTCAATCCACTTCGAAGATATGCCGCCAAAGCTCTGTCGAGTATCCAGTACGACCTCACTGGTAAAAAGTAGAGTCAAGTGTAGTTGGGTATATCTACTATCAGATTCTTAGTAAATTCAAAATATCTTTTTTTAGTCTTGAATCGAGTGAATGAGTTATTTAATTAGAAGTGTTTGTTGCTTATGTTTTTCTTGATATTACATGGTTGTTGTTAATTATTGGTCACCTATATGCAGCTATTGATGATTATATTCTACACGGTGATAGCAGTACATTGGGCACATGGACGTTTGGCTGTCTAAGATTGATACTTTCTTCACTGACAAAACGTGAATAACTGACTTTACTTTTGAGAAAGAATAACTCGCTATCTTCGTTTGACTTAAAATCGTTATATATGGGTGGTAGATATTAAGAAATTCTTCGATTATTCACAGGAAAATGAGCACAATATATTTAGTCATGTGGGATTATATTTCTTCTCAATATATTCCGTATCAAATATAGTTGTGTATGAGTCCATATCATGTATATGTATTTACCAACCCCTTAGTGCGAGCAGGTTATTGTGCTTGGTCAAATCTAAGAAGTGTTTAACGGGTTTGATCAGAGTTTTCCTTCTACATTGGTTGTAATAACCCCCACAAAAATTCAGTCAACCCGACTATTTACCTATTGCTGGAGGGAGACTATTTTGATACTTGGATTTCCCCAGGCTTGCAGTGCTATGTTGAATGCACCTATCCTACGACAGGATTTGAACTCGTGTCACTGTATATAGCAAATGCTGTGTATAGGTCGAGCTATGGTCACGAATTGATATTCTATGGAAACATATATATATATATATATATATATATATGTGTGTGTGTGTGTGTGTGTGTGCGCGCGCGCGCACGTGTGTGTGTGTGTGTGTGTGTTTGTCTGTGGTCTTGGTTTCTTTCTTTAATTTCATATCAAAAAAAGACATTCCAGTAGAAAGAACAGTAGAGGAAGTCTATTATAAGACATGCGTTTTCTAAGGGTATTAGTCAGAAAATGAACGTAATCGGACGAGTAGCGTTCGAACGCGCTTACTATGATGCCGTAGTCCAGCACGTTAACAATACGCAACATGGATTACCCATATATTCTCTAGTGGGTAGAGTGTGTGTCAATGGTCAAGTCATAGCAAAGTCTCAAAATATAGCACAGGATACCTCCTTGCTTAACATCCAGCATTATAAGGTACGTATCAAGTGTAAAGTGGAGCTATCCAGAAAAAGAAGTAGCGCCCTCCCCTACACCTCGGTTTAGTAACCATTGAAAAGGGAACCCTCGGGTCACCCTTAACTACAGTCACCAACATTACTATATATATACAAATATATATACTATATTTCACGGTAAAGTTAGTATATATATATATGCTAATTTTACCGTGAAAACGTCTCATAATACTTTCAGACTTATAGTCAAACAAAAAGAAATACTTCGATTATCTATAGAAAGACCGTCTACTTTTAAGATAGGATCAGATTTTTTTGTTTTCTTTTGTTTTCTTTTACTAATATCTTTCACGCCAAATATACTCATCAATGAGTCGACCTCGATTATGATTCGAACTTGTTAATAGCTTCTCTTTGAAGCAAATTTTCCCCGAATATAATTGGATAGAAGATATGATTTAATGAATTGATAAATCTCGGAAATGTTACTTATGTCATGTTTAAATATTCATTTAGAAAATTTCGTTCATCTTGAAGAGAATTAACTCCATAAAATCTAATTAGCACAAGTCATTTCTGTTATACGTTAAGTTACAAGTCGAAGTAAACTTTAAAATGTCAGCAAATATTCAAGTTCTGTCACCCTTATATATATTTAATTATATGTACTTCTCTCATTCTAACTCTCTCTTTATATATATATATATATATATATATATATATATATATATATATATGTACTTCTCTGACTCTCTGCATTCCGCTCTCTTTATATATATATATATATATATATATAAATGCTGACATATATATATAGATGTATATATTTATATAAATACGGACACACACACACACACACACACATACACACACACACACACACACACATATATATATATATATATATATATATATATATATATATATATATATATATATAATCAGTTTTGAATGCCATCTTGTAGACAGTGGAGCTTTCGCTAAAGAACACAATCGCACTATTTCATTTTAACGATCGATAAAATTGATACTGCTAACAGTTCAAAATTCTATCTTGAATAATATCATTCTGAATAACATAGAATGAACACTAAATATAGATACTTATTGCAAATGGCTGCATTTACAATTTACCACCAGGCCCAAATGTTAATATGAGGAAGTGGAAAGGAGAATAGGCTTCCACTTGTCTACCAATTAAAAGGGCGAGAAGCATATCACCCACAGATCCAGAGACTGTATGCCTTCACCAAGGAATACACCTTTTTAAAAAAAAGTGCATCGAAAAAAAATGTCTTTATTTTAGATTTTGTCTCCACAACAGGAGACTGGGCTGATCCCTGGTGATACTGCAATACCAGGACAACGCTTGGTAAAGGCAGAGCAAGCCCCTAACACTTTATCTAGTTCCAAAAATCGGTTTAATATCATCGACCCCATTTGAGGTCATATCAGATATTAAGCTGATAAGAACAGATACTACACTTTGAAAGAAAGAAAGCGCTTATATTTGCCTCTGCCTCCCACCAGACAGGGCTTAACACAAGATCAATGACCCGAAGGCCGATTAAAGTGGGTATTTAGGGGAGGGGTCGGTTGGGTACGAGCCGAAGCTCGAACCCTGCTGGTCTGTGTTGCTCATCGACCCACTTAGTGCAATGTGAGTCAAATGAGCCAAGCTGGTCTTGAAACCAAATCTCGGTCCTGGCACGTATGCCTGGTTATAGCTTAAACTGGACAGCGAGGTCCAGTGTTATACAAAGGGACCAAAGGAGTCAATGTTGCAGCTCACCCACACTTCCTTTTCGGAGCCTCGCTCTGGGAGCAAAGTCAGGGCAAAAAAGCCACGGAAAGCACTGTCGATAGTTTGAGAGAAGCTGCTTTTAAAACGATTTACCAACAAATTGTGGGTATTATTAAACGTAATAAAAATATCTACTGAAAGGGAAATTGAAAAACATTTCACCTAAAAACATTTTAAATTCCTATTTGAATATACTTTAACGAAATCATTTTTAGATCATTTGATCCAAACAAATAAAAGTAAAAATAAATTAAAAGTTTCCTGTTTCTACCAAATGAGTATAGTACACTTAGTAACATTGGAAATAGTCGCAACCAAAAATACAGAAGTCTTTTAAGTTTTAATTTTTGATTATAAGAACAAATAAAGACATACTGTCTCTGGATCTGTGAGTAGCATGTTTCATATGTTTTTGATTAGCTGACAAATGATGTATTTATGTGTATTACTGTAAGTGATTGGATTTGAGAAAATAGGCTATTAGCGTGATGGTGCTAGCATTGACACTTTTCTGCGTTTTTTTTTTATTTTGCAACACTGCGATGACAGTCTAAAATCTGAGAAGTATTTCTGCCGCCCCATATATATATATATATATATATATATATATATATATTAAAAACAATATTTCGTCACATTAGGATAATAAATTTTTTCAATCCTGATAAGAGCACTGATACGAATCAAAGTCTCTAAAATGATTTTTAACAGAACTTCATCAGATCCAATAGGAATAATAAGATAAATTACAATCAAATCGGAGGGATAGTCAATGGAAGGAAAGAGAGGGATAAACGAAATCCATTTCCGGTATGTATAGCCTTTTCCCATGTAAGGTTGGTACCAGCCCCGTCTCGTTTCAGATTAAGACAACAACAATCCCAATAGAATTAACACTTCAGCAATTACAGTAATACATATTCACATTTCAACCATTTCTAACAAAAATTATCAGTTTTAATTCTCGTATGTCATCATTTTTTCTTTGAATGGTACCAATACCCCTGCTGTCAATGGTAAGACTTTTTAACCATGTTAAAATATTTATACCAATTTAAAAAATTATTGTTAAATATTCACTTTGACTATCTATTCAAAATTTCTATTATTGTTTTAAATGTATTTCTATGCCTATATCTAACTATTAAATCACATCACTGATTTAATAGGTTACCGGGATCCGGATACAACATAATTTGTATCTTTTCTTCAAGTCATACTAGATACAAACATTAAACAATCTAACGGTTAGGCTGTGGTAATGCTGGAGCTCTGGGGAATGCGAAGTATTCCTTCATTGCCATTTCTCCTAGGTATACGCTGGCTCAGAGAGGGTCCAATCTATGGATCAAATAGAACGGTTTGATAAATGACTGATGTTTAATTGAATTGTAAGTGATGCATAGCAATACGTACAACTATTTGACTGCGTGCAAATGCATGAATAATGTTGAATAGAATAATTTGTGTTAAATAGCAATACTTGTAACCACTTCATTGTGTGCAAACAAATGATTGATGCAAAACTGAGACTCTTGTATATCAATACTTACAACCATTTAACTGTGTGAAAAAATGAGTTCAGGCTCGTTTAATAACATGTCTACAAAACGTGTTTACGAATCATATATGTTTAATATATGTATATAAACAGGATTTGCCATTAAATAACCAACAATGGTTGATATGGCATAAACCCAAACAACCAAACAACCTCGTCTACGCAAAGTCTTTAAATTGCAAATTTCAAATTTCAAATATGTTATTGTATGATAAACTTATACAAATTTATGAATTTCTAATAAAGTGATTATGATCACAAATCAATAAAAAAAACAATACTGATATTCAATTTACAGATATGGAATTATAACTGCCTGGGCGATATATTTTTTATTGATGTTTAAGTGCTTTATGTATCGAACAATACCTGAAAGATGAGTAGCACACAGGTAATTACAGAGGCAATTTTCTACTTTACGAGATAACGAATTAGAAATATTTTTTTTTATAAAAATGTACTTCATAAATAAAGAATTAAAAAAAAAACAAAGAATGTTCAAATCGATTTAATCGTAAGATGAATAGGAATATCCTATGGGTTATAAAACTGTATATGCATTCTTGAATGAATTTTGTTTTTATAGGATTATACTGACCAACGACTATACTTGAAACTGCTACCATCATACACGGCACACTTTAATACACAATAAAATATGCAGAATGTTTTTTAAAAAAATGATTTCATTTGAGATGTACAAAGTGTTTCAGAAAAATCAATATTATTTCGTTAGCTAATAACTTAGCCAATCCTTGTTCAAATGATCTGAATTTTTTGCAGCATATGTAGAAACCACTCAAAATTCCAAGTTTAATGTTTAACGATTTTTTTAGCATTTCTGTATCTAAAAAGAAAAAATGTTTGAAAATTAATCATAGAATTTTTCGTTGTTTCTACAAATGACGGTAAAGTTTGAGATCATTTGAACTAAAATTGTTCGGTTCATTAGATTACAACATTGAATCAATTTTTATGATATGACTTGTACATTGAATTTAAATCTAAAAATATTCCACTCACAGGACTGAGATAGACCAAGCTTAGTAATTAAAGCAGACCTTCAAATAGCTATAATATTTGTTGTAAACAAAAAGAAGAAACTCTTATAATTTTAATGACGTGACTGCCTTCCAACACTAGTGATCCTAAAGTTGGGCTGAGTGACTGAAAACAAAAGATTAATCTCGTTAACTTTCATGGTAGGTGCGAGAAATGGTCACACACAAAGGTTAGGGATCTTTTTATAAGGGCTTCTCTATTATTTCCTGGTGACAAGTAACAATCTAAATTTCCAGGAAGGTAAAACTGGCCCCAGCTTGTTCGAGACCAACAATTTTTCAAAATTTGTTGTAACCTAACAAAAGGTTTCTGATTGAGAAATAACTAAAACGGAGGTTGGAAATGAAAGGGAAATCTTTATAACATTAACAAAATACAATACACGCCAGCGGGGTGAAGAAGGTACCCACTGCTAGTGGTAATTACTTAACATATTCTACCCCCTCACAATCGTGTCCAATGTATTTATGAGGTATGGGACATACCTATTTATGTTCATAGGTACGATATATAACAAAACTATAGATTTTTCCTTCATCAACTCAAGAATAATCAATTCGCGCCTTCCTATTTTTGAGAACGGTCCAGCAGGAAGTTGTTATATCGTTAATAAAGTGAGCTATATCTTTTTTTGATCACGTGCTAATTTGTTCCTTTGCTGGTGTAAATGTGTTGTCTTCTCTTCATTTCGTGTTTGCCTCCATCAACTCTCTACCAGACCCCGTAACGCTAAATAATTTCCGAAAGAAATGCGAGGAAGTACATAGATTATCGTTACGAAAAATGCCACCGATAAATTGAAAATGCATAAATTTGTTTCTCCCTATGGCGTGTCTTATCACCTGCCATATTGAAAATAATGTATCTTCTCTTCTGAGTTGCAAAGAGTGATGATGTTAACTGAGTAAGAACTTGGGTAAACCACACCTCAACATCTACCACCCACACACTAATGACTTAAGACGTCAAGATTCTTGAGGTGTGAGAATATGGGTACTACCAGTGACTGATAAGAATGGGAACTAACCAATGAAGGTAAAGATTTCTTCAAAGCACGCCCCATTTCAAACCTGATGACACTTAGTCTATCAATCAAGACATGGTACAGCATACATAACCTTCCATGTGGTTTAGTAATTATCGACACATGAGAGCAACACTAAATATACGACAGTTTCAGGTCGAAGTCAGCATGCAAAGAACTGGTTCGTCTGTCAATCTGCTGATGTATAATTTACTCAGTGTATATGCTCTGTCGGTGGGGGTTAGAATACCCTGACTGTCTCGACTGTCGAGGGTTTTAGTGCATAAGACAATAAACTGTATCTGGTGGTGAGACTTCATTTCTAAAGTTCTCAAAAGTAGAGTATCCCATCATTGTAATTGCTCCCAGGTCAACCCTGAATTTGAAATGTAGTGCCTTTTTTCTCATCCATGTAGATACAAAGATTTGCAATTATCTAACCTCTAGGAATTAAACAACCCCAAAGCGTTGATAGGCCATGAAAATCAATCAATCACTAGTAGGATGTGACTATTTTGTAATTACATAAAATGAAGTTCATCCGAAGGTTGTGTTCGTTGTCCATTTCTTCCTGCTTCCACGTCCTTAGAGGCTGTACGGAGGGAGAATGAAGCTATAGAGTCCTAAGACTAAGACAAGTTGTATTTTTGTTTTTTCTTTCTCCATACGATGATTAGACATCACTGACATAGCATCCGTGATTCTGCTTCACTATACCAAAGACAGATGGCCATGACTTAACAGGCTTTGTCTAAAGGTGGTTATGTAGTATCTTCAATTGCTATTAACCTACAATTATGGGGGATATTTCTAGAAAGGGATTGTCCAATTATTCTAATTAGTGATATCCAATAATTCTAATTAGCGAAAACCAGGAATTCTAATTAGTAACAATATATGTCACTATGAATTAATCATTATTTTACTGATTAGAAAGCAGACGATTTAGTTTGGTTTTCTTTTATGGCATATCAACCCTTGTTGTTTATTTAATACCAAGCCTGTTTATTCATATCTACTATTTATGATTTGTAAGAGAATAGTGTGAAGGTAACCTAATGTTTGAACAATCCTGAAAGCTAATTTATGTGCACACAATTCAATGGTTTCAAATATTGCTATTTATTTAAATATTTCTATCAAGCACAAATACTTTTATTGAACCTTTTTCATTTGTATCCCCTTCAACTAAATGGTTTCAAGCAATGCTATCAAATTCTAAGAATTTAATTTAACATTACTCATTCGTTTTCACTTAATTAAATGGTTTCAAGTATATTAAATGATTAGGCAGTTCTTTTTTACCCAGAGATGGATTCTTTATAGATTCTACCACTCCGGTCAAGAGTTGACTTAGGAATAATGACAATGAAGGGGTATTCCATATTCCCATAATCCCAGGACTGGATCCTCACCATCAGATGAAGTTTACTGTCATATCCGGCTCACTCATTGGTGGGGGAGTTTTACCTCTCTTCAGAAGTGCTGCCGGCGTAATCTACGGCTCCAGCTAACAGGGCTGTTGGAAAACAAAGAAATTCAGGATAAATTAATTAGAAAGTGATATCAGCTTTAACCAAAATACTGATTTACGAAGCAGACAAATACTTATATAAATTAGACTCAAAGGAATAGTAATTTGAATAATATTCGAGAATTTATTTTAGGTAACTTTTATGATATTTATTATCTTTGACGTAATAGTTATTGTCATAGAAATTGGTCTTAGCTGTTCGAGTTCAAATCTGGAACGAACCAATTTGCACTTTACATAGCGGAAGGAAAATTATGAACTTACTATTCTCCATCCACCTATGGGTGAATAGTAGAGAACACTGGGCACATTTACCTTGGTATAGCAACCAGGCTGTGAAAAGAAACGCTCTGAATTCAAACCAAGCCTGAAGAGGGGAGGTATACCTCAGGCTCTTCCCGTCCAAAACAAGGTATATGAGTTGCGTCTACACGGGCCAAATTAGCTTACGGGAGAAGTAGAAGTCGAAGTCTTAAATTTCACATTAATAATTTATTTATGTGTCTAAATTTCTGAGACGAAGGTGGATGATTTTTATCATTAAGGGTTTTCAGACAATAGTCTTCATCTGTATTGTTATATCCATAACGTTTCGGCCGACTTGTCCTCCGGCTTTTTTCAGGTGTTTGTCGAACTCGGAAGTCTACATGGAACATCGACCTACGTCCTTTATTGAATCCACGAGGGTTGCCTATTCTGATTCCATTAGCCATAACCGAATAAGAGCGTTAATAATTCCTGTATTGTTACTCGCCTGCAGTCAGGATTGAACCTGCAGCCTCCTGATGATTGGCTCCTTAGAATCTTAGGGAATCAACGCCTTTAACAGTTACGCTATGTGTCCTACTAGACAGTTTAAAGTGAAATTTTGGGACTTATACACTTAATGTTCTTACTTAACGAGGATTACTTCTATCATGTGTGATTTTTTACCAGTGCTCATATTCAGATTTTAAAGAAATTATCTTAATTATCGGTTCCCATATTGTATTCATCTCTATACTTGGTCTACTCAGCAGGTTCTTGTGGCCCAACATATGTGCTGATTCCTTAAGGCATCTAATCCTCCAATATTTATCTCTATTAATTATTTCAACTTCATCCCATAAGGTCAGATGATTTCCCTTTTCTTCCATATATGGTCTACCATACCCGACTTTTCAATCTCATTTCGTATTACTTCCTTCCGATGTTCTTCTAGCCTTACTTTTAGTGGGCAACCTGTCTCACCCTTGAGTTCATCAAATACCTAAAGAAGGCTGGAGGACATATCGGCCGAAACGTTGTGGATATAAAAATAAATATGAAGACAATAGTCTGAAAACCCTAAATGATAAAAGTCATAATTTGCTTTAATAACACAAAATATGAAGAAACTACATAGTTTGATAAAAATCTTAGAAAACCTAAACAAAAAAAAATGATTGCTTGTCTAATCGATGCTTTCAGTGACTCAAACGAATTATATGTTATAAAAAAGTATATTCATATCTGACAATATAAATTCACTCTCTCACTTCATATTGAAATGATGCATTTTGGAAACTGAAACTTTCAACAAGCCTTTAATTTGATAATAATGATAATAATAATGGAGCACATTGAGAAAATGAAAAAAACAATAAATTGGGAATATTAGAAGGAGACACAATCAAACAAGTGGAGATGAAAGAAAAAAAATTAAAAAGTAATTTAGACGAACGAGGAAGCTTCTTGAAACTAAGTTCTGTAGAAGAAATCTCATCAAAGGAATAAATACCAGGGTTGTTCCCCTTGTAAGACATTCGGGACTATTCTTAAAATGGAAAAGGGAGGAACTCAGAGAAATCGATCAAAGTGCAAGAACTAAGAAAAAAATGGGAAAAAAAAACCCAACTCTATGGCTATTTCAAGCGACAAACTGACGAAATCTCACACGAAAAGACAGATATGGCTACGAAAAGGAAACCTTGAGAGAGATTCTGAATCATTTCTAATAGCAGCACAAAACAATAACATAATAACTAACTGTATCAAGGCAAAAATCGATAATAAGCAAAAGAATAGCAAGCGTCGGTTATGTTGTGACAGAGATGAAATCATTAATCACGTTGTAAGTGAGTGTAGCAGACTGGTGCAAAGGAGATATAAAATTAGACATGGTTGGGTAGGATAGATGATTCACAAAGACTTGTGCAAAAAATTGAAATTTGACCATATGTTACACGCACAAACCTGAATTTGTCCTGGAGACGAGACGCGAAAAATTCTCTGGAATTTTGAGATACAAACAGATCACCTAATCTCGGCTAGACGATCGAACCAGGTGATAAATAACGGCAAAAAAGTGAGAACTTGTATTGTGGACTTTGCCGTCCCAGCAAACCACAGAGTGATAATCAAAGAAAGGAAAAAGTGAGACAAGTACTTGGATTTTGCAAAAGAACTAGGAAAGCTGTGGAACATTAGAGTGATTTTGATAACAATAGAAATTTTCTCGCTTGGAACGCTCCCCAAAGGCTTCGTAAGGAGCCTTGGAGAGATGGAAATCGGACGACGAATCGAAACCATCGGAATTGCAATATACTAAGAAGGGTCTTGGAGACCTGAGGAGACTTACTGCACTTATACGCTACAGAAAAACTAGCCATAATCATGATAATAATAAAGTTACAGAACATGAGAGTGATGGTGATACCAATTGTGATTGGTGCGCTCAGAACAATCTCCATAGGCTTCATCAGGGGGCTGGATTAGTTAGAGATCGGAAGACGAGCAGAAGCCATATAAACTATTAAATTACTGAGATTGGCCAGAATATTGAGAAGAGTCCTTGAGACTTGAGGAGACTTGGTGTCACCCAGGCTCCAGTGAAAGATCATCTGCTAACGCTGGTGTGAAAAACTCACAACGAGCAATAATAACCTCTTTACATACAGTTACCTGTTTCAAAGTATTTTTATCGAATGCAAATAATTTTAAAATATATTTATTTGACTCACAGTCGAGACCCTAAAAGGCAATATCATTCCGGGTAGTGTATCTTAGTAGCATACCCAGCAGTTTAGTTTCTTTACAGACACGGCCTCAAGAGAATAGGATTACAAGAAAGTCTCCAAAAGTAATGATTATTTTATTTAGTTGCCCAGTTATCTCAAAGGCATTGTTAGGGATATGGCAGTGAAATTAAACCTTCTCGCTTATAATCGATTATATATTGGTTGTTGCTAGCAGCTGAATGGCAGTCCACAAAGGTTGCTGACCTGAAAGGCAGAATCCAAACCCACGGCTGTAAGCAGGATGCAAATTAAGGTCAATTTTTGAAAGTGTCGTAAAACTGGTTTGAATTCACTGTTTTCTTTCTTCTTGACAAGTTGCCATATCAAGGTTAAAGAGCCCAGCCTCTCCTACTTCGTCCTTACTTTTCCTGCATAGTTCGGAAAAGAATAGTTAGGTTAATACCTTTCGCATAGGTATTCGTGCAACACGAAAGGCAAAAGGACTCGTCCAGGGTTTGAACTCAGGTCAACGAGTTCATGTTCTACGAGGATATCCTTTACGTCACCAGTGGCTGAAAAATGGTGAGTATTTACCAAAACCCTTCGCTACGGGAAGGAAAGTCTGCTCACCGGATGGAGACAGACTACTTCTTCATTGTAACGGGTGTTCTTACAAGGAAATACATTAGTCCCATACCTGTTTATTATTTGTCTTGCTTAGAAGGTCTATAGATTTAATGAAAAAAAAAAACGGTTTTAAGCTAGCAAAGGAAAGAAGCAGAAGATACCCCGCACAAACTATTACGGACGCGGACAACGCCAAATCCATAACGCTTCTAGCAAATTCAACCGCCCAAGCCGAATACCTACTATATTGGCTGGAACGAGCGGCTGGGGGCATAGGCATGTCAACGAAGACAAAACAGAATACATATACTTTATCAAAGAGACGACATCTCCACAGTGAATGGTGGCCCTTTGAAACTTGTAGACAAGTTCACCTACCTCGGAAACAGTGTCTCATAAACCGAGAATGACATCAGTACGCGACTAGCAAAGGCACGGACGGCAATCGATAGGTTATCGGTCATATGGAAGTCAGACCTGACCGATAAAATAAAACACAGTTCTTTTCAAAACAGTGGTTGTGTCTATACAGCTATAGGGATGCACCATATGGACACTAACTAAATGGATGGAGAAAAATCTTGACGACAATTACACAAGAATACTGCGAGTCATATTGAACAACTCCCGGAGGCAACACCATACAAAACAGCAGATGTAAGGCCACCAACCGCCCATCACGAAAACTATTCAAATTAGACCAACCAGACATGTGAGACACTGCAGGAAAAATAAGGACGAACTCATAATGGATGTACTCCTGTGGACCCCTGTACATGGACGAGCAATGGTTGAATGGCCAGCTAGAACCTACATACAACAGTTCTGTGCCGATACAGGATGTATACTGGAAGACTAGTCGGGAGCGATGGACGATAGAGACAGGTGGAAAGAGAGGGTCAGGGAGATACGTGCTAGCAGCATAACATGATGATGATGATGACAGCTGCTTTAAATCTAGAACTTTCTTTCTCTTAGACTAGTTGCCCTACTGTTTGCCCAGACATTGAGGAAGAACAGATGGGTCCTTCCCTTTTCTAAGGACATCAGCGTGAAGTGAAGTGCGAACTACCTCGTCCAGGACTTGAATTCGGGTCACCAGGTTATTCCCTCTAAGATTAACCGTTATGCTTAGCATGTTTGAAAAAAAGTCGTATGGAAGTCAGACCTGACCGATAAACTGAAACTTTCATGATACGAGGCAAACACTGCATCTACTTTTGCTATTTATTGACGCTTACATAATGTTTCACGGACACCAAACATTTAGGTGTATCTAACAGGATCTATCATTGACAATGGTGAGTGAAACCACGTCTAAGGCAGCTGTGAATCCACGAACTAAAGACTGCGTCAGTGACCTCATTCACACAAACTAGCCTTGTGAAAGATCACGTCTATGGCCAATATTTTCTTGACAATAACATTACCATTTCTGTTGTTAAAGCGTGTTACCTCTGTTGATGAAATTTTTACGGATGTCATATGCGTCTTTTTTTTTTTGTTGGTTTTAGTTTCTTTGTTTATGGCATATCAACGTTCGTAGGTTATCTAATGCCAAAGTCATTTTTGTAGATGAACAGTAGGGGTATTATTTAAACAATGGCAGGAGGAATTAGGGGTTCATATTTTTCCCGAAGGTATTGATCTGAAAGTGAATATAATAACGACCATCGCTGACAAAAAAAAGCGTAGCATGCAGTTATGGCTATAAAGAAAAAGAATAATGGCGTAACAATCTTCGTGGGTAATTTAATGCCAGAGCCATCCTTGTAGAAGCACAGTAGAGATAAAGTTTAACTCATAGTTGGGGAGATAAGGGGGATCATACAAAAGTATGTGTATTAGTCCAAAAGTGAACGTAATTGCGCAGCAAGAGTTCGAACTCACTTATTCCGATGTCACAGTTTAGCATGTTAGCCACTACACCACAGGGAACTTCACTACCTATTGTTTGCTTGAGTAATCTTCATGAAATGTCAAACTAGCTATTGTTATTTTATACAAAGTATTAAAGGAATCGTGTTCGTTTTGTTTGATTTGGTTTTATGGCATATAAACCATTTTAGGCTATTTAATGCCAAATCCATTTTAATTCATAGAAACAGTTCTATTTCCTACCCAGTTGGATTGGTCTGTAGAATACACCAACTTCTTCCCTGCAGAGGGCATGGACTCCCACAGCTAAAGTCCTGGATATGACACTAAAGAATCGGATGGTGAGGTTCCAGTAATGATGGAGCTTTGGAGAATATGGAGTACCCTTTCATTGCCATCGGTCTCGGGTCTATTCTAGCTCGGAGTAGTAGTACCTGATAGGGTCCTACCTTTGGGTCAAATAGAACTGTGTACTTATACTGAACTGATGGTTTGAAAGGGAACGGTTTTTGTGTGCTCAACTGAATTGTCTGAAATAGAACTGTTTTTGCCAATGAAACTGTACTTATGCTAAACTGAATTGTTTGAAATAGAACTGCTTTTACATTGAAACTGTGAACTTATGCTAAACTGAATTCTTTGAAATACAATGCTTATACGTATAAAAATGGATTTGGCATTAAATAACCTACAATGCTTGATATGCCATAAAACCAAACCAAAACAAAATTCCGTTTAACATAAGTACACTGCTTAATTCTTTTTGACCCATAGATTGGACTCTATGCGGTGCTATTAATCCGGGCCCGAGGGGACCTGGGACTGATGGCAATGAAGGGGTACTCTGCATTCCACAAAGCTCCAGCATTACGGGAGCCTTACCATCAGATTGTTTAGAGTCATAACAGGACACTCGTTGGGCGAATGTTACCCCTCTGCAGAAAAAGCAGTTGGTGTATTCTGCAGCCACAGTGAACTGGATCAAGAATTGCATTCATTGTACTTTTATATTTACATTTTGCGTTTACTTGTTTCTTAAGAGTTTTTCTTGGCACAGTTATATGATATCAAATATTCCTATCAAATACTAATAATTATACAGTTTCAAATAATTAATTCTGTTTAATAATAGTCATTTGTTCGATTACAGTTATATAGTTTCCAGTGATTGAAAATAATCTTTGTAAACAATTATAGCTTCAAGTACCTATTTTTAATACAAATAATATGCAGTTATATACAAAGTACTCCTATCTAATATAAATGATTTACGCACAGTTGCATTTATATCAAATATTTTTTATTTTATAGTTTTTAGTAATCATTTCTATTTAATAATATTTGCATCACGTTATACGGTTTAAATAACTTATAATAATCCTTAGTAAAGAATTATAGCTTCAAATAACTATTCTTAATAAAAATAATCAAAGTATTCCTATCTATTACAAATAATGAACACGCAGTTATAATCCTATCTACCAAAAAATTATATAGATTCAAGTAATTATTTCTATAATAATAGTTAATGCTAGCAAACAGTTAGTTTCAAGTAACTAATTATTATCCTTATTAAACTATTATAGCTTAAAGTAATTAATATTCCCATAAAAACAATTGATGTCCTCGTGGTATAATAGTAAAACCACTGGACTACGGAATCGTATTAGTTGTCTAAATTTCTGAGAGGAGGCTAGATGATTTTTATCATTAAGGGTTTTCGCACTATTGTCTTCATCTTTATTGTTATTTCCACAACGTTTCGGCCGATATGTCCTCCGGCCTTCGCCAGGTATTTGTCGAACTCGGGAACTTACACGGAACTTCGGAGTACGTCCTTTATTGAATCCAGAGTTCGACAAACACCTGAAGAAGGCCGGAGAACAAACCAGCCGAAACGTTTTGGAAATAACAATAACGACGAAGACAATTGTCCGAAAACCCTTAATGATAAAAATACGGAATTTTAGTAAGTGAGTTCGAAATTAGTCTCGCTTTTACGTTTACTTCCGGACAAATACGCTTGGAAAAGGTAGGAATCCTCTTCTCCTCCAAGCTAAAGTTAAATAGCACCACTGCTATTCTTCTAGAAGGATGGCTTTGGTATTAAATAACCAACAAAGGTTGATATGCCATAAAACAAAGAAACCACAAACATTTTATAATCATATATCATCTGGTTTTCCAATGAAATAACTTCAAAACATATTTACTTGCCCCATGGATGAGGAGTCACGGGTACCCCCACAGTTCTTCAGAGTGGACCTGGGAGTAATGACAATGAATGTGTACCTTAAGAGATGTCTTAAATCAAGGCCTTGCCATCAGATATAGCTTAGCGTCCCACGTAATTAACTCTTTTTTTGGTGGGGGGTGATCTTAACTCTTTGCAAGAGATACACTCCGCGTATTTGAAACCCAATTGACAGGAAGAAGTACTTATAGAATTTATCGCGAAAATAAATTATAGCCCCTCCTTTTGGAGCGTCTCTTGCTTTTTATGCGATTTCTTGATTTCAACTTAGTCACTCTAAATTGTTTTTATTATATGAACATTCAAAATGACGATACGAGGGAATAGAATCTTGGTTGGGTTTTTTTTTTTTATTATGTTTGAACAAAAGAAAAGCAGAAGGTCAGGTCTTGAATGCTCAAACTCGACTTTTGTTCAGGTTAGGAACAGTCTATATATTTCTTGCGGGGACGCTTCTCTGAGAATGGAAAAAAATTAGAAATAAACTCAACAAGCTTCTTTATAATATTTTATCGATTTTCTTGTCTTCGAGCAAACTACATATCATAGTTTCAATCTGGTAAATAGATAGTCCCAAATTTTCATTCCGGCATCTGTAGTCCTGATCAAATGTAGAATAAATTCGCACACACACTCACATACATAGAGAGAGAGACTTATATATATATATATATATATATGACTTAGAAGCACAGGCATGGTTAAATTAATTATACATACAAAGTATTTTCCGAACAAGGCAATGAATAATTTCACGGCACAAGAACGGAAATCAGAAGACCAAGGTAATTGAGAAGAGAAAAAAAAAACTTCCATTCACCCTAAACTTCATCAGATGAGCTTATTCCGCTCGAAAATTCTTGTAATGAAAAAGGTACAATTCTATTTTCTTTTAGTTTTATACTTCACTGAGGCTAAGCAATAAAGCACTTTTTGGTTTGGTTTGGTTTGGTTTGGTTATGTTTTATGGCATATCAACCCTTGAGGATTATTTAGTGTAGAGCTACAACAATGCACCTATATAAACTATAAACAATCAATTTTTACAAAGTAGTACATGCGAAGGTTATATCGCTTTTCCACCTGATGATGGCCCAAGATCGGGCGGAAAGTACTTGGGAACCAGTTAATTATGGAAAGTCTATAAACCGATTCCTGCTAGATATCATAAAATCGATACGGCAACTTGAAAAGATAAATACAAGAATACGTCGACAAAAATATCTATATTGTTTAATAAATATATATATATATGTGTGTGTGTGTGTTTAGAGAGAGATAGAGAGACAGTAAGAGAGAGAGAGAGAAGGAAGGAAGAGAAAGAGTGAGTTTAAGAACCCCGGGTAATTTAACACATGAATCGAAACCTCTAATATAACAAATGCTAATAAATAAAATAAAATTCAAGAAATTTATAACGTTTTTAGCCACCATGGCCATGGGAATGAGCATGGTGAATGGGAAGCACGGCGGAGGAACCCAGTGTCAGGTCAACGGCACGCTTCACCAGATGCTGCGCTGACGAACCCCACTGGTCAATGGTGAGGACCACATAGTTCATTCAGGAAACTAATGCTACACATCTTTAAGGGTGGCGACTATTGATGAGGTTAAAATACGGCTATTGAAAGATTACCATATATCCAAACTTCGTCGCCCTTCACGCAGGTAAAAAAATGCGTGTTCTGCTGAAGTTGGAGCTCTGGCCCCAGTGTTTTAAAAATCAGCTCCAGAACTCAAACACAAACGAAAATTACTTAAATGTAAAAGCACAATAGAAATAGTGACATTTAATGTTAGAACTTTAAATAGAAAAGGCCAACAACCGGAGTTGACTGTGTCTGCAGTAGAGAACTACATAGAGTTTACACGAGAACTTGACGTAGAAATAACAAAAATTAAAAACAGGAAAGCTGCCGGTCTTGAAGAAATCCCTCCAGAAGTATGGAAGACAAGGAAATTCGACGATACCCTGCTTCGATGCTGCAACGCCGTATAAAACCAGAACACAATAGCGAGATGGATAAAGAGCTGCATCTTCCCTTTACCCAAGAAAGGTGACCTCGGAATTGTCAAGAATTACCGAGGTATAATCCTTACTTCCATAGCAGCTAAGATTTACAATACCCTGCCACTTAAATATATTGAACCTGATTTTGAGAAAATTCTTAGGAAAAACCAATATGGCTTTCGTAGAAATCGATCTACAACATCAAAAATTCCGACAATTTGTTGAATTTTAGAAGGTGTTCATGCAAAGAACCTCGATGCTACTCTCCTATTGGTAGATTTTTCCAAGGCATTTGACTCTAAACACGAAAGTAAAAGTACGCTCACCGGATAAAGACAGATTTATTTGACATTGCAGCAGGTATGCTGCAAGGGGACACATTAGCATCATACCTGGTCATGATCTGCCTAGACTACGTACTTCGGACATCGATAGATTTAATGAAAGAAAATGACTTTACACTGGAAAAGGCAAGAAGTAGATTATCATATTTACCCAACCCCTCTGCTCAGGCAGGATATGACACAAGGTCAATTTTTATGCGGAGTTTAACAGGTTTGAATTCAGAGTTTTCCTTCTCCTAGACTAGTTGCCTCGCCAAGGCTGAAGAACCTAGTCTGCCCTACTATTTACCCATAGCTGGAGGGAGAATAATTGGATTCATACCTTTCCCTAGTGAAATGTTATGTGAAATGCAATCAGTCTCGTCCAGGGTTTGAACCTGTGTCGCAGTGTCCATTTCCTACGACGATAACCATTACACCATGGGCACTTCCATGGGCAAGAAGTAGATTATACCCCGCAAAACTATTACGGACGTGAATTATGCCGATGACATAGGGCTTCTGGCAAATCCACCCGCACAAGCCGAATCCCTGCTGCATAGTCTGGAGCGGGCAGCAGGCGACATAAGACTCTATGTGAACGCAGACAAAACGGAGTATATGTGCTTTAATCAAAGTGGTAATATCTCCAAACTAAATAGTGGCTCTCTGAAACTTGTGAACAAGTTCACCTACCTCAGAATTAGCATCTCATATACCGAAAATGACATCAATTCGCGTCTAGCGAAAGCATGGACAGGGAACGATAGGCTATCGGTCATATGGAAGTTAGACCTATCCGATAAAATAAAACGCAATTTCTTCCAAGCAGTGGTCGTAACGATACTACTGTATGGATTCCCCGCATATACGCTTATACGTTTAGAGAAAAAGCTTGACGGCATTTGCAGAAGGATGCTACGTGCTATATTTGACAAATCCTGGAAGCAACATCCCACAAAACAGCAGCTACCATCCCTCTTAAAAACAATCAAAATTAGACAAACAAAACATGCAGGAGATTGCTGGAGAAGCAAGGACGAACTCATTTGCGAGGTTCTTCAAGGGACCCCTTCACAGAGACGCGCAAGTGTAAGACGACCAGCTAGATCTTATCTACGAAAGCTCTGTACAGACACAGGATGTAACCTGGAAGACCTGCCGGAAGAGAGGGATGATAGAGACTGATGGTGAGAGAGAGAGACAGACAGACAGACAGACAGAGTTAGTTATATAGCAGCACGACATGATGATGAAAATGATGACTTCGTAACAAACCCAGAACTATTCCTCGCCCAACGAAAATCGTACACACGTCCAATAATCTGATCGACTAACTCGCTAACCATGAAACTACTGTAGATTGCTATGGTGAGCATTTTGACAAACTACAGTCAACATTGAATAGTTTCGAAGTTATATTTATTAATAGTAATGCTCTATAGACTTCTTTGCCATAAAAAGTCACACCTCGTTACTTTTTTTGGAAAAGTTCAGTGAAGATAAGATCAAAATTTTACGACTGTAATGTGCCTTGTTTTGAATATAACTCAATTTAAACTATTTTTTAGTTTATTCACAGCAGAAGATATTTTTGTAATACTGTATACTTGTTATCTTATTTGAAAAAAATATTCTCATTTCTTTTATGAGTTGTTGAGCCAAAGGATACAACTACCACAAAATCTTGGTAACTAAAAATAAAAGTTATTTTGTTTCAAAGATTTGATGGTTGGTTCGTTTCAACCCTTTCGGTGTTATTTTATGCCAGAGTTATTTTAAGAATGATATGCAGCAGAAAAATAAATGTTCAAAATCATTTTAAACGGTGAACACTTAATCATCTCAAACGGATCTTCTTAACCCTGCAATAGGTTTGTTTTTGTTTGCTTTCTTTGTTTCGTGGTCTAAATTTCTGAAACGAAGCTTGTTGATTTTTATCATTAAGGGTTTTCGGACTATCGTCTTCATCTTTATTGTTATTTCCACTACGTTTCAGCTGATATGTCCTCCGGCCTTCTTCAGGTATTTGTCAAACTCGGGAACCTTCACGGAACTTCGAACTACGTCCTTTATTGAAACCACTGGTGTCGCCTGTTCTGATTCCGTTAGCCATAACCGGGTACAAGTGTTAAGTATTCCTGTATTGTTACTCGCCTGTGGTGAGGATTGAACCTGCAACCTCCAGATGATTGTCTCCGTAAAAGCTTAAGACTTTAAAACTATTGGACATAATTAACTTAATGTTTTTACTTGACTAGAATTACTACTATTATGTATGAATTTTTTACTTGAGCTCATATTCAGTTTTTTTTTTAATCTAGTCTTCTTAATTGTTGGTTCCCAGATTGTATTCAACTCTATACTTGGTCTACTCAGCAGGTCATTGTAGCCCAAGATATGTGCTGATTCCTTAAGGCATCTAATCCTCCAATGTTCAACTTTATCCCATAAGGGCAGATGATTTCCCTTTCCCTTCCATATATAGTCCGCCATACCCGACTTTTCAATCTCGCCTCGTATTACTGCCTTCTGATGTTCTTCTAGCCTTACTTTTAGTGGGCAACCTGTCTCACCTTTGTATATTTTACCGCAGCTGCAAAGGATGGAGTAAACACAGTTCTTGGTCATGTTGAATTCCGTTGGTGACTTGACCCGGAAGAGATACTTCCGGAGAGTTGAACCACAGAACACATGGCGTAACGGTTATAGGCGTTGGTTCCCTAAGCTTCTAAGGTGACTATCATCTAAAGGTTGCTGGTTCAATCCCCACTACAATGATAAAAACCCTTCATGGGTTATTTAATGCCAAAGATATCATTGTAGAAGAGCAGTAGTGGCACTATTTAACCCATAGCGGGAAGGGAAGAGTTCATATCTTTCCCACGATCTGAGTGGAATATTAACTTGCATACAACGGTGTCACTTTTCAGCCCGTTGACTATTACAGTACAGTAACTACTCCCGCTGCAGAGAGGACTCTAGCAGGAAATGTTACTCAGGATTACAGTGAACCAGGGAGTAATGGCAATGAAGGTGTGACTCCACACTCCCCAAACTCAAGAATTGAAGCTTCATTACATAGGCCAAATGATATCACACTTTTTTGGCGGGAAAGGAATGGATATTATATACTCATTGAGGATTCAGTCAGCATATTCTAAGTCCCATTGACTTGATGTTTTGATAAACTGAAAAGATTCCATTCGAATCAGTTCTTAAGAAAACACATTCTTTTAATGTTTAAATCATTAAAACCCATTGATGATTTTTTTTTTAAGTAAAAGTGAAAGTTGGAAAATTGAACCCTGAAAAAAGTAAATTCGGCTTCATTAAAAAGTTATCAATCGTCATATTGTTGCTAAAATATAATCTCATGTAATAATGATAATATATACATCCATTTATGGTATTATAATGACCATATTTTAGAAGAAGACTTGTCCCTTTCATCCCAATGCATCATTCAAATTGACAAAAAAATTCTACCTACTGCTATCGCTGTGGTAAACTACTGTTATTACAAATAACTCGTAAAATAATTCGTACTGGTTAGTAAAATGTAAACCACCACAGAAATAATAATAGTATACGCATAGATAAAGCATAGGCTGTTAGTAGACCAGTTCATATTGCCCGGTAGCAATATCTCATCTACTGAAAGCGATGTCAAAATACGCATAGGTAATACGAGATTGCTAGAAGATCAGCTCATATACCTCGGTAGCAATATCTCATCCACTTAAAGGGATGTCAACATACACATAAGTAAAGCTTATGACAGATTATTGATCCTATAGAAATCTGTTTTCTCTGATAAAATAAAACATAGTCTTCCAAGCTGTAGCCATATCGGCACTGATGTATGGCAGCATCAATTGGGCTCAAACAAAACATGACGAAAAAGCTAAATGGAAACTATACAAGGACACTACGTGTTGTTGTGAACAAATCCTGGAAGTAGCTCTCTAAAAACATTTTTATAAGGATCGTCCGATTAATGGTTTAACAAAGAATGTGAAAATCAAAGATAAAGTCGAAGGATTATGCTATTTACCTTTCAGAGGGATCTACGTTTGGGTAATAAAAGCTTTCCTAAGTTAAAAAATATCAATATCTAAAAAATTCACGTTTGTCACTGTCATTTTTTTACAATATATATAATGCTGTCTGGCATTCGTGCCTGATGGGGTATCCAAGATCAGAGTTCGATTCGAGGCCCAATAGCCCTCAGCCTCGACTTGGCCACCTTCGGCTGAGTGAACTACATTGATAACAGTAAATAGTACTTGACCACTTTGGTGTAGTTTGAGTCATTAACAGGCACATGTGCCAGACTAACGTAATATAGAGTGAATCCTAGTCTAGCAAGCTCAACTGCCTCACATTGCACTAAATGATCCGATAACCAGTATAAGTCCGAGACTCGTGCCCGACCACACCTTCCCTAAACCCTTACATTAAAAAAAACTTGTGTCAAGTTCAGTCTGATGGGAGGCAGAGACAAATAATCATTACAATATAAGTTCGGTAAAATTTTGTGAAATTTTCACGGTCTCAAAATATTACTACTTGGCATTTTGTCGTTGTTTTAGCGTGCATTTCAGTTTGAGTTTATGTTTTAAAAGAATTATTTCGACGGAACGTTTTCCTTTTTTTGAAGCACACAATCATTTAAATTATTTTAATGGATTCAAAAAATAAGCCTCAGTTTAGATAGATAGATAGATAGATAGATAGATAGATAGATAGATAGCTATAAACTGACATAGATAGATAGATAGAGAGATAGATATTACGCCTCTAACAGTATCTTTAATGACATTTTTTCTGAAGCAAAGACACTAGGAATTTTATCTTTTTTTGAAATCGAAAAGGACATTTCTACGTGTTATTCATTCTCAAATTGTGCACCAATGAAAATTTTTGAACAAAAATAAAACTGCATAAAAACATGCGGTGTATCTTTTGTGAAATACTAGATATTCACATTTTCCGTTCCAGAGTTTTAATACTGAAGAATTTGGAAACAAATAACACTTAAAAACATTCGTTTTCATTGTATAAGGTTCTACTTAAGATAATCATAAAATGCTGTTGTCATTAATTTCAAAGAACATGAACATTTGTATGAAATTCAACTGGGGTATACGTGTTCATCGGGGATAATATAGATAGATATATAAACATATATATAGGTAGGATCTATCTATCTATCTATCAATCTATCTATCTGAAGATTGATAGATAGATAGATAGAAACAGACTTTCATAGATATATATGACCATTCCGAGATTGATAGATAGATAGATAGATAGATAGAAACAGACCGGTGCATAAATGTACTTATACCACTAAAAAAAATAAAAATCCAAAATTAACGTTTCTGTAATATTGTATTTTAAAAACCCTCTCAAAATCTTATAAACGATTATTTTGCCCCTCGGAAACCTCTCAATACAACCAGCCATGTTTAATATCCTCTTTTCGGTAAAAACAAGTTGAGTAATTTCCGTTTATACGTTTTTGTTTTTTGTTTCTGTATGTGTGTGTGTGTGTGTGTTTCATGAAACCTTTTACGTCGATGTTATGTTGTTTTCAGATTTTCTTACTTTATTTTCAACTCAGATTACTTCCTGACATCAGGGTTATCATTGAAAACTGTCAAAGCTCCAAGCTATTGCCACTAAATCAAATCTGATTACACATCTACCCAGCCCATCCACTAAGAGCAGGATGTGACTCGTGGTCAATATTCATGTAATGTGCAGCTGGTTTAAATTCGGTGTTTTTCTTCTCCATGATCGGTTGCCGTTCCAATGTCTACTCTTCTATTTTGAGGTGGGAGGAGAAAAGATCGGAAGATGCTTTATCCTTAGGGCATTAGCGCAAAGTGAAACATCAAGAATCTCGTTCAGGATTTGAACCTGGTTCACTGAGTTTATTTTCAACAATAATAACCGCGATGCCACTTGCGTTTCTTTAATCAATAATCCCTGAGTAAAGTTAGAATTCATTTTATTGTTATTATGATTTTTGTTCTAATGAATTTTATCTGCCAGTTTTAACTGGTGTTTTTTTTTCACTGGAGTTGGAACGACAGGAAGTCTCTTTCGCTCACAAGGTATCTTCTAAATATTCAAACTGATCTTTACAATAGTATAATCTTGATCGTCCCGATTTATCCTATGATCTACAATTCCTCCAGGAGTGCCCGTGGTGTAATAGTTATCCTCATAGGAAATGGACATGGCGACACGAGTTCAAATCCTGGACGAGACTGATTGCATTTCACATAGCACAAATACCCTAGGGAAAGGTATGAATCCAATTATTCTCCCTCCAGCTATGGGTAAATAGTAGGGCAGACTAGGTTCTTCAGCCTTGGTAAGGCAACTATTCTAGGAGAAGGAAAACTCTGAATTCAAACCTGTAAACTCCGCTTAGAAATTGACCTTGTGTCATATCCTGGCCGAGCGGAGGGGTTGGTAAATATGTTCAATTCCTCCAGTCTTCTTACCATGTCCTTAGAGATTATTCCAATTACCAGGTTCCTCTCATATTTTAGTTGGATTATAAAATAATCTACATTGCATTTTAAGTCACTAAATTTAAGAGTACATAAGTTCAAAATTTTATCTTTTAGACTAACTCTGCCATAATAGCATCTTCTCTCATTTGCAATTTATCTCCTTTTATAAATATATATATATATATATATATATATATATATATATATATATATATATATATATATATATATATGAGAGTCATTCAACAAATAAGGGAAATTTTGGCTAAAGAAATGGCTATAAGAAGCCTTGTTTATAGTTCCAACTTTTTCAACGACATCAACGGTGATCGGTCCCTTCTTGCACCAGAAAACTGTCAGCATGACCTTGTTTACGGGCAGCTGCTCTCGGAACCTTTTGTCTGCAAGAAAGTCAGGTTGTTTACACTTCAGAGACTAGGGATCGACAACTCCCAAACCTGTGGCCACATTCTGCCCTTGAGTGATGTTTGTCCGGTCCGCTATCTTACACTGGAAGGATCTTACTTTTGACTTACAGTGCGACGAATCTTTGAAATTGAACTTTCAGTTCGAATCCACTGCTAACTTCTACAAAAAATAATCAATTACCAAGGGGAAAATATAAAAACATCTCGAATAATGCAAAACTGATGATATCATTACTTAGAAGTACATGTACTCGGGAACAACTTTTTTTCCAAAATGAAAAGAAGAAGTTTGCGTGAGGAGCACCTGGATGATGTTTTGCTCCCGTCTTCGATGAATATTTCACCTGATGTGGAGAAGTTTCACAAAATAGGCAGAAACACGTGTCTCATTAAATCATTTAATATTTCTAACTGTATTTCTTTTGTAGCATGGAATTTGCTTTTTTATTGAATGTGTTTTTTTATTTTTTCTCTTTTTTTTATTGTTATTCCTGCAGTAAAATAAGAGGCCTTATTAAAATATCATTGTATTAAGTTCCTTGTTTTGCTTTAAATCTACAGGAAATCTATTTACATAGTTAAATAACATGGCCCTCCCCCATTACACTGCATAGCTGTTCGGTCCTCTCTCTTTCTCCAAAAGGTTGATGACCTCTGCCATAGTCTATCTTTTCAACTCAGGCTCGTAGTCGCAAAACCTTGTTTTGCACTGTTGTAAACATTTTTTTTTACCAAAATGTACTTCTTATGCATCACACTTTCTTCTGCAAATTTCAGATAGTTTGCTAACTGCAAAAGTTTATAAACAGAAACCTATGATTATTCTATCTTTTTTTGTTTATATGTGGTTAGAAGTGTCTGATTTACTTTTTATTTTCTGTTTTCATATATATATATATATATATATATATATATATATATATATATATATATATATATATATACATACATATGGATGACATTAAGCTTTGTACTAAGGTTTGGTTTGGTTTGCTTTGATTTGGTATGGTTTTATGGCATATCAACCATTTTAGGTTATTAATGCCAAATCCTTTTTAAACATAAACATATTAAATATAAGATTTTTTAACACATTTTATGAATAATATTTTTAAACAAGCCTAAGCTCACTTTTTTCACACAGTAAAATATTTTCACTTATTTTTATCTATTACGAATAATTCTATATAACATTAATCATTTTTTTGCACATAGTTTAATGTTTCAAGTATTACTATGTATTACTAACAATTCAATTAAACCTCAGTTATTTGTATACACAGTGTTAAATGATCAAACAATTCTATTTCAAACAATACAGTTTAGCATAAGTACAGTTTTTTGCTTAGATACATTTAAATATAAAAACCTTTCCATTTTAAGAAATTCAGTTTAGCATGAATACACAGTTTAAACATTTCTGTTTGACCCATAGATAGGACTCTATCAGACGCTATCACTCCGGGCCAGGTTGGACCTGGGAGCGATGGCAAGGGGTACTCTGTATTCCTCAAAGCTGCAGCATTACTGAAGGCTCATCATCAAATAGTTTAGTGTCATACCAGGACATTCACATTCTTACTGCTCTTCAGAGATGCAATCTGTGTATTATACAGTCCAGCTGAGATTGTGCTGTGTTATATCCTTGACACTCGTTTGTAGAGGGTGTTAGCCCTCTGTAGAGATGCAGTCGGTGTATTCTTCAGCCTCACCCGACTGGGCCATATGTACAAGAAAAATAATGACAAAATACAAGGAATATTAGAAGTGGATACCAACAACAATAATAAGCATTACTTCTAATTAATAAAATTTTATTTCTATCTTTATTTACTTCATATGAAAATTCAATAGCAAGTTCAAACTCGTTAAAGATTTGAGTTTTTGAAAAACTCAATAAACATTTGAGTTTATAAATGTCTACTTAGGCAATGGTTTTTGTATGTTTAAGTTTGAGGTCTATGGTCAAGGTTTAGTGAAAGAAAAGGTAGGAATAGAGAAAAAGTTCTGAGAGCCAAGAGTTAAGAACTCTAAAATGTAGATATTGTTCCACATATTTATCCCAATGTTTAGTACAATTCTTTATCAGATTTTTGACCCTTCAAAAAAAAAAAAAAAGTAGAGATTTAATGAGTCTAAAATATTAAAAAAGGAATTTCAGTCTAGGTTTTCGGTACAAATCTGTGGCTTCTTTCTTTTGAAAGTCATGACAGGAAGATATTTCCAGATTTTATTTAGATTACTCAGCGATGAGTTGATAAAAAGTACTTGTGTCTATAACGACTACAACCATTCGGTGATTGAATTGGCATCCTCACCAAAGAACCCAAGAAGAAAAATAAAACCTGGATCGGAAATCAGACGACAAGAACAAATAAAGAGGCTGTGAGAACAAGCAAAATTACAAAGGAAGGAAAACTACAAAAGGACACAAAACTCCACAGATAAGAGAAGACATATATTACTGGTTGTTAAACCACGGACTTTTTCCTGAAGAACAGAAAGGGTGGCGTAAGGGAACAAGAGAAACAGATTACCTATTATTATATTAACTATAAATAGATCAGCGAATACGCAGGGAGATAAACATAAGGCGGAAAAATGTAGCCATTGCATGGATTGACAATAAAAAAAAAAGCATAAGATATGCTTCCGCCAAGTTGAATAATAGAATCTCTAAAAAAGTAGAAAATATCCGATAAAGTTATAAACTTCATCACGAATGCTATAGAAAACTGGTCAGTTGAATTAGCAGCAAAAGAATTACAAATCCGGGCAGAAGTGATAATCTATGTAGACTCACTTTTTCCAAAGCTATTTGTTATCGCAATGATGTCATTCAATTATATACTAAGGAAATTTCTTGGGTGGGGGGAAATTTACAAAATAGCAGGTAAAGATTAATCAAGTTATGTACATAGATGATATAAAGATATATACCTTTTTGGCAATGGAAACCTTAATACAAACAATAAGAATTTACAATCAGAATACAGGAATTAAATTTTGCACTAAAAATGTACAACTTTGATTTAATGAGATTGTTCTGTTTATAGTACTAATATATATATATATATATATATATATATATATATTACTAAAATACATATAGAACTATTATACATATATGTACAAATATACATACAAATATATATATATATTTATATACATATATATTATCCGAGGAAGAAATCCATGGTGTTAAAGTAGCCTATTTTTCTTTTGGTTTATACATATGTACATATATAATACAAATATATATATTAATATATGTACATAATACTAATATATAAAGTACTATTATATATATATATATATATATATATACGCACGAGGAATCAAAAGAGGTAGGAGTATCAATTTTTTTCATATATATATATATATATATATATATATATATATATATATATATTAATACTATGTATTTATTCTATATATATATAATAAATACATAGTATTAATATATAATTATATATATATGTATATATACTAAGATATTTATATATATAATACTAAGATATTAGTATATAATACCATTTTATATATATATATATATATATATATATATATATATATATATAATCCGAGAAGGAAATCCAAGGTGTAAGAGTATCCATTTATTTTCTTTTTGTTTAGTGGTAAAATGTTCACCAATGGCCCGGGAGCCTGATGTTCAATCTCACGTCGAGTAATAGCAAAGACTCAAAAAATGATACTTGATACCTCCTTGCTTAACACTCAGCATTATAAGGTACGTTTCAAGGGTAAAGTGGAACAATCCAGGAAAAGGAGTAGTGCCCTCCTCTACATATCGGTCTAGTAGCTATTGAAAAGGAAGATTTCGTGTAGCCCTCGACTACGGTCGCCAACTTTACCTAATATATATATAGTACTAATATTTCTATTTCACTATTATATATATATATATATATATATATATATATATATATATATATAAATGTTTGTTACTAACCGATAATCTCCAGTTTTATACCACTAATTTGTTTAAAATTTTCAGAGAGTTATTTATTCGAATTCAGGAGTGTTTTTTATATACTTATTATCCAAAAATATTACAATAATTAAAAAAATATTTTTAATAAGTCTTTTTCCTCCGAGAAAAGCCGAACGCTAATAATGATGGAAAATATTACTTCCATTTTCCAAGAAATTGTTGGGAACGAATAAATAAATTAAAAAATTTAAAATAAAAATAAAAAATAAATAAATAAATAAAAAGAAAGCAATTAAATTTGCAGATAACTCCCAGAGGTCCATAACGGGAAAAGGGGATGACGCATGCGTAAAAGAAAAAAGGCTTTCCTTTTGACAAAGGGAGCAAAATATTCTTTCTCTTTAAGGCAGTGTCCGTCGAACCAACAACACCATGTTGCTGTCTAGTGTTTTGGGCATCACACAAACGTCTTTGGACGTAGCGTCGGTTAGTACCTTTACCCAGTAGCAGTCCTCTCTCTATCGGTCAGCACTATGCAGAAATATACAAGACCTACGAATGAACTGTAAACTAACTCTTACCGGACTTAGACAAAACTTCCAAAAGAAAACTAACCCTAATGGAAGGCCGAAATACTAAATGCGGACACATACATACATGAAATGAATTAATGTATTTTTGACACCTTAAACTGGGCGATTCAACCATTTCAATGTATTCAGGAAAAACTCCCTTGTCCACGGAATGGTGGTTGAACCCAGTAAATAAAGGAAAGTATAAAAGAAACGTCTTCGTCTCTTATCTTTTGCTATCTTTTCTTTTTGAATATTTCTTTTGGGACTTTCTTTGGGCAAGGCATTGCGCCGGCCAGTCAACGTGGGGTAAAATAATATAACTAAAATATGGAGTCAGATATCTAACGGCAACACAGGCTTGCCCCTAACGCCGGATTCCTCAGCCACTGAAACCCCACAAATTTTACACGTGATTTTTTTTCTGCTTTATTGGTTGACTTAAACAGAGACACTAAACTTTAAACTATATTTCGTTGGTTCAGTAGTAAGTAATTTTTTTTTATTCTTACGAATTGTTTACAAAATATTTTCTTATATTTTTTCAACATTAACGAAAGACATCCATTAAAGAGTTTTCTTTCTTAAACCATATTTCGTTGGTTCAGTAGTAACGAATTGTTTACTAAACATTTTCTTTTCTTTTTTCAATATGACATTTTTTCTCTTAAAATTCAACGAAAGACATTTCTTAATATGTTTTCTTTCGTTTATTATTATCGAGAAGACACTAAACATTAAACCATATTTCGTCAGTTCAGTAGTAACAAATTGTTTACTAAATATTTTCTTTTCTTTTTCTTTTTTTGTTTAACTTCAACGACAGACATTCCTTTAAAAGTTTTCTTTCGTTAATAAATGTTAAGCCATATTTTGTTGGTTCAGTAGTAAGTAAATTTCTTTTTATTCTAAAAACTTATTCTTAAATTTTTTCTTCACTATTGATATCCCATTTATTTTGATGTTTAGAATATATTTTACGGTGTGCCAATTATCCTGTTGCGAAATATAAACCAGCCCAAGCTTTGTAATGGCACACGTCTTTCAGTAAAAAAATTAATAACCAATATCATAGAAGCAAAAATTTTGACAAGACCTTTCAAAAGTGAAGATATCCTCATACCGCGAATTCCTATGATTCAAACAAATATGTCATTAAAATTTAAGAGATTGCAATTCCCGATTCGATTGGCATTTGCAATCACGATCAACAAAGCACAGGGACAATCTTTAGAATTATGTGACATATTTACTCACTGATTGCTTTTCACATGGGCAATTATATGTTGCCTGTTCCAGAGTCGGCAATCCAGACAATCTCTTTATCTACACGGAAACTGGAACTACCAAGAATATTGTGTATCCACAAGTATTGGAAAATTAAACATATTAGAAACGTGCATTTTCTTCTTTTTTTCCCCATTTTAACAAACTGAGCCATAGCAACGCGTGGCCGGGTACAGCTAATATATATATATATATATATATATACTAGTAATTGAGTTAACTCCATGATTGTCTTTAAATATTTACATTGAAGAAGTTTTCAACTAAAGCACTATATAAAACAAATATATATTTAATACATTTTAAATATGAGATGATATTCTTCTTGTATACATAAAAACAAATTTTGGGAATGGATATCCATAAATTCGGAAAATAATTTGTTACTCCCGCCCCCAATTAAAGGAAGAAAGCTACACCGTAATTCCGTCGGGAAGTGAATGAATTCCTCCGTTCCTTCCATCTTGTTTATAAGAATATGCACCAGTCTAAACGTTATACACATCATATATTTATGTAATTTTATTTTTGTTTGAAAATCTTTAATTTTGTGAAGTTTGACAAGAAACAACCCTTAAAAATGTAAGTTTTAATGATGTAATGTTCCTCAAGAAATAATAAAATTCATGATATATTTGATTTTGGAGAAAATACATTTTTATGAAAACATATTTTTAGATGTGTAATATTTATAGCTGAAAAAATATTTACATAAATCTGGTTTGAACTATCTATCTTTGTATATATCTCTACCTTTCTCTCTCTCCCTGCTCTCTCTCTCTATATATATATATATATATATATATGTGTGTGTGTGTGTGTGTGTATGTGTGTGTGTGTGTGTGTGTGTGTGTGTGTGTGTTTGTGAGTATCTTCTATCATTTTATCATGTATTTATGAGTGTGTGTATCTCCTATCATTATACTCTCTATATATGTGTGTGTGTGAGAGAGAGAGAGAGAGAGAGAGAGAGAAAGAGAGGGAGAGAGAGACTGCTATCTTCATATTATATATATTTATGTGTGTGAATCTCCTAACTTTATACAGTATGTATATATACATACCTATGTGTATATCCAATCTTTATTGTATCTATATATATATACGAGTGTGTACCTCCTTTCTTATATATATATATATATATATATATATATATATATATATATATATATATATATATATGTGTATGTGTGTGTGTGTGTGTGTGTGTGTGTGTGTGTGTGTGTGGGTAGTTTCAAATCTACGTACATATCTATCAGAATCCATGCACATCTTTTTGTAACTATCTATCCTACTCTGTTAATTCTCTTCTTTCTATCAGCAAATATAAATACGCCCATCTCTGTCTTGTGACTCTTTGATTTATTTCTCTCCAATCTCTCTATCAATATCTCTCTCTGTCTCTCCCTATATATATATATATATATATATATATATATATACCGGTTGATGGCCTTGTGTATATATATATATATATGATAAATGTAATATATATATATATATATATATGTATATATATATATATATATATATATATATATATGTAATATGTGTGTGTCTATCATGGATACTACTACGATAGCAGATAGAGCTGTAAGATATATGTGTCGGTAGTTCTAAGTGATTTCGAAGTGGCCTTTCTCGGGAAAGAGGAAGTTGCAGTATTTTATTCATAACTCTATCATGTTTTATCTATACACAACATTGTATAGTTGTAAAAATATGTCGTCAAATTTTCATGTCATACATACTTCAGAAATATTTTGTCGAAGCCTGCAGCTTTTTTGACTTTAGTTCTTGTCAGTATTGGGTCAAGTTGTTCCTTTGTAAACTGTCCAATTTTGATTTGTTTTTGACAATTAGTACTTTTTCAGTAGTTGAACAATATATATATATATATATATATATTGGTGGCATTTCTTCATTAATACATATTTGATTGAATATAATAGATATTTTTTGTCAACATATTTTTTTTAATCCTTTCGAATTGCCATATTGATCTTATGATATTAGGCCGTAATTGGTTGATAAATCTTCCATAAGATTGGTTTAACCTCAACTGCCTTATCGAGAAGACTTACAATGCACCTTTCTGATACAAGTTCTATAATACAGCATTTAAAAAAACATTCATGCCCAACAACAGAATTACGGAAAATTCTTACCGAAAACACAATATTAGAACATCAAAATAACCAGCAAAAACTACAGATTCTCGAGGCACTGCATATTAGGAACATACAATCCAAACTTAACAGAATGTAAAATGTTTATATGCATAGAAATCCCGCGAAACACTGATGACTCTCGTAGTTCAGGTACGAAACGTTTATTAACTTTTTTTTTACTTTTAGTTTTTCGACACGAGGAGAGAGAGAGAGAGAGAGAGAGAGAGAGAGAATTTTTACTATGCTGACTGTTCCTACATCGTCCTTCAGTCAACTCCCCAGCTGAACTGGCCGGCTCAGAGTCCAAATATCTCAACTCGCCTCGCCCAGGTTAAAATCTCAACTAACTGCTTTTTTCAAAAATCACCAAAATTCCCAGCCCATCGCTTCCGAGCATGACGTCATCCACACCCCAGTCCCATTTTTCCATTTGGGGTTTTTATTATGACATCTGTGATTGTCACATTCCCCGCGCGCGAGCGTTAACACCTGCACTAAGAGCCGAACAGTTCAAAGCCTAATCAAACCGAATGGTAAGATAAAACCAACGAAAAATGATAATATAAAAAAAATCATTCCACAATTATATAACAACAATACAACAGTACAGACGCTCTTCTTCTTACAAAGTAGTTATGTACATACAAAAGTTAGATCACTTTTTTAATAGATCCTCCCCTGATGAAGACCAAAAGTCAGCCAGAAAGTATTTGGGAAATAACTAAGTATGGAAGATTTATCAACCAATTCCAACCGAAGATCATAAGATAAATACGACAATTCGAAAGGATTAACAAAAAATATGTATACAAAAATGTCTATTATATTAAATCAAATATATATATATATATATATATATATGTATGTATATATATATATATATATATATATATATATATATATTAAAAGGAACAAGTCTGAGAATAATTTCATATTAGTATTTAGCTCTTTTTATTTCATTTATTTGTGCTCAACACAAAAGAGTGACAGCCAAATAGGACGAAAATCAACGAACCACTCTTGAAAAGGGATGTGCGTTTGTATGAACGTAGCTGCATGTATACGCATGTACACACATATACACACACAAAGAATATATATATGTATATAATTTGAATAGAACAGAGGGGTCTTCACGAGCAGTAAACTCCAGTAGGGATTTTCACTGGCACTAATCTGGAATTAAACAACATAAAAAAAAAACTCTCTTATATATATATATATATATATGCACGAATATCCTTACATGTTTATATATATACACATACACATACATATCCAAACACAAAGAATAGAATACATAATTATATATACAAAGAATATTTATGTATTTAATTTTGCATACTAAGACTGATACCACACATGGACGCTGACAAAAAGTACAGAGAAAAAGCTAGACAGAAACTGCACGAGCTCTATTGAAAAATTTAGGAGCAACACCCCACGAAATAACAGCGGTACGGCCTCATACCTCCTATCTCTAAAAGCATCCAAGACAAGCAAGACCTCCGGGCTACTGCTGGAGAAGCAAGGACGAACTCGTAAGGGATGTGCCAGTGTTAGCTAACTAATAAGAACCTACCGACAATAGGTCTGTACAGACACATGATGCAGTCTGTAACACTAGCTGGGAGCGATGAATAATAGGGACGAATGGCAACATAGAGTCTGGGAAATCCGTACTAGCAGCATGACTTGTGGATGATATACATATATATATATATATATGTTTTCGTTGCTTAAAAATAATAAAAACTATGGTATGTTTGCTCTCAAAGAAAATTACAATTTAATGTAAAAAGATTATTATTGGTGTACTTTTATGATCGTTATTCTATCTATCTATCTCTGTTGGCCTATCTACTTATTTATCATCATCCATCAATGACTGTCTGTTCCTATCTATCTATCTATCTATCTCAGTCTGTTTGCAAATATCTAAATGTAAAGCTAAAAAATAAAAAAAGGCTTTTCATTTAATTTCTCCAAAGTCCAATACAGAATATAGATTTGACTAAAGATTTTTTTCAAAATTGTCCTCAGTCGTTTTCTCTTTATTTTATTTTTTCTGTATTTTCTGTTCATGTAAATGCATGTAAAATTATGTTCCACACCGTTTTCTTTGTATTTTGTCCTCCATGTTTTTAAATTCCCATCTATCTATCTATCTATCTATCTATCAGACACAAAACTGCAAAACTTGTCAGACACAAATCTAAGGTTTACTTTTTTCGAACGCATGAAAAATGTAAAATAATTATGAATGTAAATGTATGTAAAACTATGTTTCTCACCATTCTACAAGTTTTCTTTGTTTGTTAATTGTCTCCAATGTTTCTAACTCTTTCTTCAGTCCACATTAAGATGCAATGCTACGACGGAAATCATCTGGTTTTTTGTATTGTCGTATTGGGAAAATGTCTTGATAATGTTAAAAATAACCAGGAAATATACTATTTCAAAAGTGATCAAACGAAAAAGATTCGTTTATCAATGATAAAAGAAACTGATAAATAAGAGTTTGTTTTATTTTTCCACTTTCCTAAGATATTTCCAAGTTCAGGCCAACTCGGAAATGTGTGTTTATTTTATACTCTTATATCGGACACGAGAAGAAATTCCATTATTGGTATGGTAATTTACCCACGCATGCGTGAACTCTCCCAGCTGTAAATAACAGCAAGTACTGTTCTGAGGCGAAAGGAAGTATTCCAGCAGACATCCCTGGCAGTCGGACTGAAATAGTCTCACTGGTAACCCTCTCATTTGTATGTTGTATTACTCTTCTTTGTTAATATATTTGTTTAACTCAATTCCTTTCTTGTGTCTTTATTTCTGGCCTTTAACAAGGCCACAACAATTATCAAAAATCTATATCACCAAATGTGATTTAGTTGGTCAGCCGTCAACCAGAGTACCGAGACTTCAACTCCTTCAACCGTTGTCAACTATTTTTTCATATTACTGAACAAACTGATGTATTTATATGTATGTGTTACATATGGGTGATGGAAGAGGCTGAAAAACATGCATATGGGCTTTTTCCCCTCTTCACTAAGAAAAAAGCCAAGAAGCAGACGATTATTCACAGAAAGTAGCATGGATGTAAATTACGCAGATGATCTAGTGGTTCTTGCAAATGCACCTGCGCAAGCTAAATGTCTTCTGCATAGCCTGTGCGGTTAAGCCATCTTGTTCTTTGTCGTGGTATTTCATTTTCGTGACGTTCTTCAATTCTTCTCTACTAGCCGCTTTGTTCTCTTCGCTATGATGAATATCAAATACGAAATCTTCGATTCTTGTGTACACACATAACTTTAGACAACTTCTTAATTTCATAACCGACTCATATGAAAAGCCGGGAGGAAACCATTGGGACGCAGATGGAAATTAGGTCGGGAGCTTTCAACGGATCAGGCTAAACTAATTTAAAGTTGAAATCTAACTTCTAACTTGTAGGATTTTAGTCACCTGTCTTTACATAACTACAATGAAAGCCAATACTTCAACTGACCTTAAAATTGCTTATATGTCAATTAAACTGAGTTGACGCACAGTATCGTTACAGCCGCTTGATGATCATTCAAATTTTACCCAACATATCAAATAGAAAATTTACTCAGTCTTCAATTTAACACCTGGAGCATACAGCAAAAAAATCTGCTCAACGAGAACGAAATTCAAGATGTTTAAACAAAATGGCGCAATCAACCTACTAAATGGCAAGCCTCTGAAAATAGTCGTAATTTACTAAGCTTTTGCTTAGATGTGGCACAAAGCCATATGAATGTGGCTCCCAATGAGATGCCTCTGAAAATTGTGGCTCAGTTCACATACTTTAGTAGCAATATCTCATCTACTGAAAGCAATGTCTGCATAAGTATGAATAAGTATGGGCTGCTATCAACAGGATACCGACTACATAGAAATCTAATCTCTCTGATAAAATAGGATGAAAATTCTTCCCATCTGTGGCCGTATCAGCACTATAGTATGGCTACACTACCTGAAAATTTACGAAGCTACTGGAGAAAAAAGAGATGGGAACTACTCAAGGATGCTGCGTAATGATCTTAACAAATTCTGGAAACTGAACCCTATGAAACAGTATATGTACGGCCAAAAGCTCCCCATCTCAAATATTCATTAGCGTGTTCTTCCAGTGAGTTACCACTCATGGATACTCCAGTGTTAACCGTCCAGAATTCATCACGTCTATGCGGATACTTAATCTATCTGGAGGCACTGCCAAACGCGATAGTAAATAGGGACAGATTGTGAGACAGAGTTAGATGAATCTATGCTACCAGCACGATTTGTTGATGGTGATAATGATTCGGATATTTTCATGTATAGGTTGGCTGTGAAAAGTGAGCGTATTTTATTCTGTGATATCGTATCCAAAATCTATAGATAATGTGACATGGCTTAATTGGTAGACTGTCAACCAGAGAGCTGAGACTCCTACTCTCTCTATCCGAGTTTAATGTTGGTGTATTGGTTAAAGTGCTGGACAGCGGAATCGTAGTAAGCGGGTTCGAACACCACCTGCGTTATTACGTTCACATTCGGACTAATACTCTCGAGAAACGCTTGAACTTCTTCATCCGTCCAGATATTAGTTTAATTGTACCATGCTGTCAGGATGGATTTGCCCTTAAATGTCCCATGAAGGTTGTTGGTATGTTGGTTGGTATTTTATGGCATATCAATACTTGTGGGTTATTTGATGCCTCAGTAGCAATATTTCATCGACTGAAAGCAATGTTTGCATAAGTATGAGTAACGCATGGATTGCTATCAACATAGAGAAATTTGTTTCGCAAATGTAAATGTTTTTAAGTACAGCTATAAAACACAAATAAATCAATTTGATATTTAGCATTTGTTTGCTCACATTTAAATAGTTTCAAGCATTCCCATTTTACACTAACAGTTGTCGTCGTGGTGTAATGGCTAAGGCGATGGATTACGGAATCGTAGTGAGCGAGTTCGAACCCGTCAAGCAATTACGTTCACTTTCGGTCAAAAATCGTTGGGAAAGGCATGAGCCCCCCTTACCATACCAGCTATGGGTTAAATAATACCACTACTGTTTTTTTCGAAGGATGGATTTGGTATTAAATTACATACAAAGGTTGATATGCCGTTTAACCAAAAACCTGTACTTGATAATTGTAGGTATCAAGTATTCTTCTCTAATATCAATAATTTGACCATAGCTGCATGGTTTCAAATTACTGCTAATAATGATCCTTGGTAAAGTATTGAATTGTTTTATTTGCCCCATCCCATCTACGAGACCATAACAGGTGCTACCAATCTGAGTCTGCGTAGAACTATTGCAATGAAGGGACACTCCAAATTCCACAAAGCCTCACCATCAGATGCAGTTAGGTATTATACACAGGATAGTCGATCGTACTCCTCTGCAGAGGTGAAGTCAGTGTATTCTGCCGTCCTAGTTGACTGGGTGGGCGCAAAGGCTGACATGTCATTAAATTAAGAAATTAAACCAAACTAAACTAGCTTCAGGCGTGAGTTTTTCAAACCTTGAACATCAATAATTACGATAATGACATTACAAATGGTTAGCCAGCCTAGCTCTTTGAATAGAACGCTCTGCGGGATGCCATTCCGCGTGTGCAATTTTGTTTTCTCTTACTGATTCACTGCATTGATCGGCAATGACGTTAATTACGATAATTAATTGTTTTAACGATATTACTAACCGTCGGGATTTTTATGATAGTTTATCATGAAACCAATTTTCATTGCTTTTCCATTAGGTTCCCTTTCTGATTCGATGCACAAGGGATGTCTGAAAAAATAGTGTTCACATCTTCTATTCCAATATCTTATATTACTATGTGATTAAAATATGCGCATGTTACCAGTACTACTATGCTTCTTTTCCTCGTAGTCATCATCGAGATTAATCAATTTGTCCTATAAATGCACGAACGTTTAGATACCCCCCGAAAAAAAATGAGCGTTCTACTTTGAAGTTAATTGCTTTGGGACTGGAGGAAATTACACTTTCCGGTATCCCAATTTCTTGGGGACATTTTCATTGACAACTGACATTAAAGGTTAAGCGGTGATTTCACATAGTTTATGCGGTCTGTCCTCTTAAATCATAATGCCCGTGTGCACCATGAGGTCATTTTAAGCTTGGCTTAATTGTGCAGAAATCCATAAGTATAGGGTCCTCGATGAGAAGTGAACCCACTAAAAAACGGGTATGAGCCTATTTATCAAACCTTACACAAATTGTTGAATCCAAAACCTGCAAAATGTTTTCTGTTGTTGATAAGCGTAGATGTTTGAGAAAGAGACAGGTCCTGCTGGTTCATACACCTCTCTGTGGAACACTTCATCCACTTATTCCTGCTTCCTTCTTGTAATAACCAGAACAGTCTTGATATTGAGTACATGCGTATATTTACAAAAAAAAAACGAGTATCAGCATAAAATAGTCGATAGTTGCATTTTGAATTTATGAAAAGGAAGCAAGTAGAGACCTTGTTTAATGCTGCATAGAAAGGCACAGGAATCTGTGTGACCTGCTTCTTTATCAGGCATCTACACTCAATCAACAACACAAACTGTCTCGTCCATGTTGGATTTACTATTTAAACTAATCTATCTAGAACTCTACCTTTTCTGAATTTCACACAAACTTGATTATATAATTTAAATTGATTTGGCACTTGATATGAATCATTTGTGAGGTAACTGGCATTAAATACTTTTCAGAAGTTTATTCTTGGTATTATATCTTAATATGTCGCATCTTCCAATGAAAGCAACTCAAAATTCTCTCAACCCTTTGCAAAATCTCCCCTTTGACTTAATATTAGTGTTATATCGCTGAGATCTATGTTTGACTTGTACTGTTGCCTTCAAATTCATTCATGAGCCGTTAAACACTTGGAAAAACACTGTGTGTCGATTAAAAGCGATTGAACCTAATGTCAATCTGTGACAACGGTTCTAATTAGTTGGCTTCAATCAAGTGACTAAAACGGTTTTAGAGTTAGAATAATTTAGTTGGAGAGAGAGACATTCAAAAAGTTCGGTTGAAAGCTCCATTTGCTGACTGATTACCCGTGAGGTTGCTTAAGGTAATAATTGGAGAAGTCTCTTAGAAATACTAAAAGTTATGTGTGTACATGAAACTGTGGTGGCGTTATCATTCATCATAACTGCAGAGAACTTAGAAAAATGGAAGATGAAAACAGAAGACATCGACTTGAGGAGATGAGAGCAATCCTATCGAGAATTGAAGTACATATGATATATTCGGAATGGGTATGCAATATTAGTAAAAGAAAAGACACCAGATTAATGCAATATAAGTTGTTAACTGAAATAGAATTACGGTTTGGTTTCTTTGTTTAATGGCATATCAAGCTTTGTAGGTTATTTAATACCAAAGCCATTCTTCTAGAAGAAAAGTTGTGGTACGATTTAACCCCTAGCTGGGAGGATAAGGGGGTATTTGCTCGAAAGTGAACGTAATAGGGCACCTTGAGTACGAACTCGTTTACTACGATTCCGCAGTCCATCGTTTTAACCATTACACCACGAGGAAACCCCGTGAAATAGAATTACGAAAGTTTCCCTAGCTATTGTTGGGTACTGGACAGACATTTTTCTCACAAAACTATCTAGTTAACCTTGGGATTATTTGAGTCTTAAGGATCGATTCTTCTTTTATTACAGAATTTCTACTCTTTCTTTCTGAGATAATCCATTTACCTCAGATAAAATGAATAGAGTTATAACTCAGTCTGATCACATTTCTGACATCTGGAAAATGGTTAACAATTTTTATTTTTATTTTAGGTTATTTATTTACTTATTTGCTTTGTTGATAACAAAGGAACAAAGAATAATTCTTTGGTATCGGAACCTTTGCTGGAGGCAGTTGTTTTGGAAAACATGCTGAAACCTTTTATGTTTCACTTCTTTCAAATAAAACTATAACTTTTCGTGGAAAGCATTAAACTTATCAGTGGATGTGAAAATGTTTCCTTTTCTTTCCCAGCATGCTCAAATTCAGTTTTTTTTTTCAGAATTTCAAATAGGTCCGATATGTAAACCAATTCTGAACGCCGAAATTTCCACGTAATACGGCACAGAACTTTATTATTGTCACAAATAATACGTTCATTGAATACACAATTCTTGATAGCCAATGAATGTTTTATGTTTAGTCTTGATTTCACAATTTTTATGCTCATTGTGTGAATGATGGATTGATTTCAACAATATTTCAACCTGTTTAAGCTTATTTTATGCATAGAGGTTTATGAATCATGTTTATTTTTACATTCATATTTACATTTTTATATTTTAGTTGCTTCGTAGTTGACTTTTTGGGTGGGTGGGGGTGCTGCACGCCATTCTGTGGAGTACGAATAATTTCTAAATAGATCTATTTGACCCATAGCTGCGACTTTAACAAGTACTACCATCCAAAGTCAGGCTGGACCCAATAGTTATTGGAGATGTCATTCCAAGTCTAGCCCCTTTTTTAGAGGTTCTTACTAATATGCAGGAATATTCAAGCAGCGAATTCTAAACCCAGCTGACTGGGTGAATTTCTATGTTTAGAGCTGATTCAATAAACAATAAATAGATATTATATCATTGTTTCTCTTCATAGTCAGTTCCGTAACACTCTCCTTGCACCAGTCATTGATGAGGTAGATTAAGTACCCACTTGCATCTATAACTTAAATTATGCCACTACTGTTATCCTTTGCTATTTAGACAACCCACAAATATTGAAATGTCAATAAACAATGAAAACAAACCATTCTGTACAGATACCCCTAAAATTTCCCAAAGATAACTTTATGATCAGCATGTGATTATTCTGAATATCAAATTATCACCAACGCGTTCATAAAATAATTCGTCATCACGCTGATAATACTGCGACAAATTGATTAATTTCAATCCAATTTTGCTCGCCTAAGTTCACCATGGTACATTTCAAAAATTTTCTTTCTGTCACGAGCAAATATGTCGTACGTATCGTTTTTTAGTTCCTTCATAGAACTTATAGTACGACCCACCACCGCTCTGTCGATGAGACATTGAATAATGTGATTGTATCTCTTTAAGAAAGGTAAGAATACCCCCTAAAAACGGTATCCTGGGTATGACACTAAACTACATATGATGGTGAGGTTTCTAGTTCTGAAGGTCTGAGTTATGTGATGTACCATTTCATCGCTATCCCTCCAATACCCACTCTTAAACGGAATGGTAGTACCAGTAACTTCCCATTTATGGGTCAAATAATTCTTTTGTTTTTTCAAATTCTATTAGACCGTTCGTAAATATTCTCTTAAGAAACAATTACACAAATGAAATAGATTCCAGAACATAAAATAACCCTAAATGGGTTGACATGCCGTTAAAATCAGACAATCAGTTAATCAATCAGTCACTGACCTTCGATAGCCAATGAGTATTTTATGTTTGAATTTGATTTTCTAAACAATAAATATATATTATTTCACTGCCTAGCTTTTTTGATATGCCAAATACTGTTCGCTACCCTTGGCCTAATGAGTAGAGGGTTAGCCCATGGTCTGGGAGACTGGGGTTCAATCCCAGGTCGGGTCATACCAAGGACTCAAAAAATGGCACTTGATGCCGCCTTGCTTACAACTCAGTATTATACGGTAAGTATCAAGGGTAAACTGGGGCAATTCAGAGAATGGAGTAGCGCCCTCCCCTACACCTTGGTGTAGTAGCTATTGAAAAGAGAACTTTACTTACTACCCTTGTCAACTAGGACTCCATCTGTTGAGATACCAACCAAAATTTCCCACAATAAATTTTCGTACCTCATGTGATCGTTCAGAACATGAAAACTATATTCAGCAGGAATAGTTTCTGGAATTTCTTTGCTACATAAATATTGTTCCGTTAACCATTTTTGTGAATAAAACGAAAAAATAACAGAAATTTTACTGTTCCTCTATTATCACATGATTCATCAATTTGTTTACAGCATCTTTACGTATCTTTCATAACCTTTTTTTATATAACCCTGAATATCTTCAAACAGATCTGTCATACGTCTGGCCATAGTATCATCAGATAACAGAATTTTATTAATTTTATTGTTATATATATATATATATATATATATATATATATATATATATATATATATATATATATACGGACGAATGTTCTTCGTACAATTGTTTTCAGAGCAGAAAGAATAAGACATTTTGCAATTTGGTAGGATTTTATTATTTCTGTAAATAGGTTCTATGTGAAACTTTCAATATCGTCATAGAATGAGTACTGTTGTTTATTTATGTAGGTTTTGATAAACGTTTTAAATACAAATTAGATTTGACGTTAAGATTAATAAGTCTTATCGAAAGTGACTTTGAAGTCTAGATAGAACCTTAAATTCATTTGACAGTCAATCATCACATATACTGTCGTACTCCTATCCTAGGTCTTTTATTGGTCACAAAGGCCGTGACCTAACCAAATTTTTAACGTAAACTACATGTAATACCATTATATGCTTTAAAATGAGAACAACCACCGTAAACCTAACGTAAACAACTTGGAAATAAATACAACTTGCTATAAATAAAACTTAAATAATATTAGAAAATACATGAAAAATTGTATTTTTTCCAAAAGAATAAGGAATGCAGTTGATAATATTTTATTTATGTTGTGATTTGCCCGTAGAAATGTCTTTATTATGACAACAAAGGATTTACAATTAACGAAAACAATTAACAGAAGAATATAACTCTCGTTAAGGCACTTGAGAATTTAACGAATATTTTAGTTTTAATTTGTAAAGAATAATAAACAAAATTCATATAAAATGACAGAACAACGTAATGACGGTCATGTGTTTACAATTTTTCGATGTAAATATTTTATTGTACTGTATGTACATTTTGGAATGTATTTTTAGATTCTATTTAGCTTCTTTATCTGTTATTGTTACTTTTTCATGCATTCAATTGATTTGAGATACATTTTTAGGAAACATTTATTTATTTCGCGTTCTTTTATTACGAAGAAAGTGACATTGCTAAGTGACGTAACTCCGAATTTATTAACGTTCACCGAATTAAAATTTTGTCAAGAAAATGGCGTAAAGAAGAATTTGATGTAGGCTACATCTCTGCATGGGGGGTATGACCTTACCAGCAACGAGCGTCCTGATATGACATTAAATCATCTTAAGGTGAGGCTCAAGTCCTGGAGCTTTGGAGAATGCGGAGTAATCCGTCATTGCCATTACTACCATGTTCAATCTGATTTGAAGTCGTAGTACTTGTTACAATCCCATCTAGGAGACAAATAAAAATATTAAATCATTTTCTCTATTTGAAACAATTAGACTGTGTGCAAACAAATGAGTGATGTTAAATTGAATTATTGGTATAACACAGCAATCATCATCATCATTGTTTTGGGAGCCTTACCGATCTCACCATAATGGACTCTTCTCACCGTTATTAGTACTGAGAGATTTCGCTGCCAGAGGGGCAGATCACTATCGGTGTTATCCGAACAGTACGAGACTTCTTACCTTTTCTATGTAACTCTATCTTTCTTGTGTAATATAATCTGTTATCTAATATCCGTGTTTGCGTTTTCATTAGTGAACCTTTCCTGGACCACAACAATCATCATCATCATCATTATCATGTCAAGCCATCTGCACGGATATCCCTGGCCCTTTCTAGCCACCCTTCTCTATCGTCCATTGCTTCTGGCAGGTTTTCAGAGCTACATCCCGTATCGGCATAGAGCTGCTGTATGTAGGTTCTAGCTGGTCGTCCTGCTTTTGCTCGTCCTTGTGAAAGGGTTCACAGGAGTATGTCACTTAGGAGTTTGTCCCTACTTCTCCAGCTGTTTCCCGCATGCCTGGTTCGTCTAACTTGGATAGTCTTCGTGATGGGTGTTAGGTGCCTGCACAGCTGCTGCTTTGAGGGGTGCTGTCTCCAGGACTTGTTTAATATTGCTCGCAGCATTCTTGTGCAGTTGCTGTCAAGCTTTTTCTAACACAACAATACTTGGGAGCATTTAACTAGGTGTAAACAAATGATTTATACTAAATAGAATTATTCGTGCCAGAATACTTGAAACGATTTAACTATGTGCAAATAAATATGCTCTGTCTTGTTTAAAAATAATATTTCCTACAAACTATTGGTTTAGAAATTATATATATTCAATATATATCTATAAACAAGATTTGGCATCAAATAACTTGTAAGGATTGATATGCCGTAAAACAGTACCACCCAATCCAACCAGACTTGTAGTTGTACATAATACAAATAGAACTGAAATATACTTTGAACTTTGTTTACACGTACACCGAATAAAACTCATCGTTAATGATTATTTACAAAATAATAGATTATCTTCATTGATTAATTTTAAGAGCATATTAAAGATATCTTATATGATATCAAGTATTCTTATCTAATACAGATAATTTGTACACAGTTATATGGTTTCAACACAGTGGGTAGAGAGTTCGACAATGTCCTGGAAGACCAGGGTTCAATCCCATGTTGAGTCATGCCAAAGATTCAAAAATAGTAGTTGATACTTCATTGCATAACTCTCAGCATTACAAGGCGCCTATCAAGGATAAAGTTGAGCAATCCACCGAAGGGAGTAGTACCCTCCCCTACACGTCGGTGTAGTTGCTATTGACAAAGAACCTTCGGGTCACCCTCGACTACAGTCACAAGCTTTCCTTTTTATATGGTTTCAAGTAATTATTTCTATTTGATAAGCCATTTGTTTACACTAAGTTACACAGTTTCAAGAAAGTTATAATAATCCTTAGGGAATATTTATAGCTTCAAGTGACTATTCTTAATACAAATTATTAACATTTATATGACGTTATGTATTCCTATCAAATATCAATAATTTTTAAACAGGTCTATTTGGCCTATTGATGGACTCTTATCTGTACAACTAACTTGTTTCAGAATTGACCCCGGAGTAATGGCAATGAAAGGTACTTCCCACAGTCTTAGATCCTTAGAACTATGGCTTCACAATCAGATGAAGTTTAACGCTATACCAAGGATACGCAATATTTTGAGGGGTCTTTTCTCTCAGCTGGGGATACGGTCAGAGTATTCTAAACCTGTCGAGAGGGCTGCAATATGACAGAGGACACTTGATTAAATAAAATGTAATAATCTAATAGTACTCTACTGAATGTGAACTGAATGTTTTTTTTATGTGATCAAGGTCAAAATTTATCAGCGGCTTTTCAGTAAGGTTTGCCACTCTGAAAAAGATATTTCAAGTTATATTCTAAAACAACCTCATAAATTAGTCAACGAATTGAGATTGTTGACAACGGCTCTACAGTAGACACAGTGTCTCTCGATAATGTCCGCCGTCTCTGGATTAGTTCCTGTCACACTTGTCAAATCGATTACTGTTAACATTTTTTTCTAAATTCTATTGATAAGTTCATCAACCTTCGTTGCCATCAATGGCAGATTTTTTTTGCTTGTCTTTTTTTTTATTTGTTTCTTTTTACTCAGGGTCTCTTGCGAGAAAATCACTTAAGAAATGCTCAATTTTTGGAACGTTTTTTTCTACCGTTTTTTTTTAATGCGTAAAAGAAAACACAAGAATGAAATGCCGACAGGAAAAAAAAAATACTGAGAACAAATGTCCATATAATAAATCTAAATAATAATAATAATAATAATAATAATAATAATAATAATAATAATATCTCAAGATCTTCAACGTAAGCTGGGGAAATAACATAAGACTGGAGGAATAAGAATAAAAAATAAGGCGAAAACAATAACAAACATCTAATACCTTCTGACAAAAAATGTATTTAATCTCGAGGACCAATTCTCTTTTGTATTGTTGTAAATAAATTTTGTGGAGGCGTGTGTAGCATAACGGATATCGTGGTAAAAATAGACTCAGCGAAGCAAGTTCAAATTCTGGATTAGGCAGTTTTGGGTACACTTCATGCTAGTTCACTTATGAGAGGGATGAATTCATCTATTCTTCTCTGAGGTTGGGTAGACTGAACTCTCTTGGGTTCGTAAGAGCAGCCAGCCAAGAAAAACTCAAATTCTATTCAACCCCCTTTTACCAGCGTGACGGAGTATATTACCGTAGTGGCGTGACCAAACCTGGATAGGCAGTCCTTTAAATCAGTTTGACATCGTGCTCAACCTCGGTCGGCCAACTTCTACTCTATCTTAACCTTTGCTCTTCCACTGGTGTTTTGAAGCGTAGAGACTTGCAATTTGGACAATTGGCGGTCTACCAGGTAGCCTTGTGTTGGTTTTTGCTGTGATCCAAGCTGAGAAATACACTCTCACGTCATGTAATGGCCCAGCCGGCTGGAGTTGTAGAATTCCCCGACTGCATCTCTGTAAATGGGTAATACACTACACCAAACGAGTGTCCATGTTATGACACTAAACTATCTGATGGTAAGGCTTCAGTCTCGGAGTTTATTGGAATGTGAAGCACCACTTCATTGCCATTATGTCCAGATCCACGCTAACCAGAGTGATAGTACCTGTTAGGATCCCATCCGTGAATCAAATGAAACTTTTTAATCGTTTATTTGGGAGTATTATCACTATTCAATAGGATTATTAGGTTTAGAAAGCAATACTTGAAGCACTTTAATTATGTGCAATCAAATTAATAATATTAAATAGAATTATTTGTATTGGATTTCTCTAATTGAAACCATCTGACTGTGTGCAAACAAATGACCTCTGGCTTGTTAAGTTGGCCGATCAAGGGCCACTCAAAGGCTCCTGTTTCAATAGCTCCTAGATCAAGGTGTAGGGTACAGTGCTACTCCCTTTTCTGAATTGGTCCATTTAACCTTGATACGTACCTTATAATGCTAACTGTCAAGCAAGGACGCATCAGGTACCATTTTTGAGTCCTTGGTCTGATTCGACCTGGGGTTGAATCAATGGGCCGGTATGAGTATGAGGTTATATGTTTGTGGGTGAACAAAATCTGACATTAAACAGCTCATAAGGACCGATATACCATAAAATACAACTAAACTAAAATATCCCACCGATTAGAAACCATATACTCTATCCCGCCAAATGTGCCCGGGAGTGCGCACGTGACGCCAAAGGCCACGTTCATCTTTGCACGCACTGCTGCATATGTGAATAGCCAAACAACTTTCTTTGTCATTGCCTCTGTGATACGAAAGGAAAACTTAAGGGTGAAACTGAAACTCTATTCATGATTGCGCAAACAAACGCCATAGAAACAAATTCGAGATCCAATTAACATCAGCCAGACCTCATGACTGTTAAGATCGGCCAGACTCATGAAAAACTGTGGAGTTTTGCTGTAACTCAGATTTTAGTAAAGGTCACTAACTGGTGTCAGTATTTAAGAAGAATGAATTGAGAAAATTTTAATTAAAAAATATCATTTGTAGCCAATTTTTAGACCGGGTATTTTTGTTCGGCAGTAGTGAATTTGAATGTCGATTTTACATATTCTTTGTCACGGGTCATCATGCCAAAAAATTCTTCGAAACTAGCTTCTTGACGATTGCTCGTCAGAGCTGTATGACATTTAATAAATTCAGCATAGTTGGTGGATTTTGGTGAGAATCCAGTTCGTGATATTAGTAACGATAAGCAGCTCAGTGAGTTGGATTAGAATAACCAGCAAAAGTTTCTCTTTTATTAAGACCAGCTTAATAGACAATTTCAAATAATCCTTTATTGGTTCTGTCTTCTGATGCAGATTATATCGGATTTATACGCACCAAAGGGCTGAGAGTAAACAAGCGTTTTTGTCCATACAGTATCATTCATAACGTCAGAATATATATATATATATATATAGAAGGCCATTTCCTAAATTCCACAAAATATATCGGTAAGAGTACATGTGATTCCCGATAACAAGTTAATCCTTGCATGTTCTGTAGCATATCTGAAAAGCAAAATAACTTTATTTGGCATTAACATTTACTCCATGCTATCTTATATGTCTTCTCAAACCTATTGTTGACATAAATACTTTGAAACTGAAAATATACGAAGTACTTCTAGGTTGCTGCGAATGTAACTGTGCAAAATGGACCTTCGATTGATTGCTTTCATGAAATCTCACATGACTTACAAATCCTGCTCGGGACAAACCGATCTTACTACAGATGTTAGAAACATTTTTAGATTGAAACGTTTCTGGGACTCAAGTCAACCTCTGCTTCAGAAATGGAGGTTTCAAGATGTAGTTTTAGATTCTCCGTGCTTCAAATGATTTAGTAATTTTTTTTTTTTATCCCTTTTTTCCAATTTCATTAATTCCCCGTTATCAGCGTCCAATAAGCAAGATATAAACAAAGTACCTTAAAGTTATTTTTGAAGACATCCTTAAAAGCTTTCTAAGGTTTATGACTCAGACTTTTAACATATAATAAAAACAGCGGCTTTTGTGGCCTAACGTACACAATTCTAAATGTGATTGCCCAGGAAGAGCATTTCAGTACTGAGTGTATTAGCTCACTGAAAAATAATTAGGTCTGGTGATAGAGACTGTTGTTTGATGTTTAGGATCATCCTAATACAAGCACGATGGAATCATGAAATGAATATATATAATCCAATACTCTGAAGAGTATAAAGAGGCAGATAAAACGTTCGTTTCATATATACTGAGCTTGGCTTGCCATCAGATCACTCACGTTTTTCGAGCTTTCTGAAGGTTTTGCCGGCTTTCTCCATTATTGGATTTATTTCAGAATCAAAGGGATCTATCACTAGAGAGATTGATTCCAGGTTGTAAAAAATAATCAACTACATCCGTACTTTTACCCTGGACGAATGTATTTGACTGAACAAAGAACTCACCTGAAGGTAGAATAAACATGATTTGCTCTTCTTCCGACCGACAGATATTGTGTTTAATGTTCATAATTATGAGAAACTAGGGAACAATATCAGAGACAGATCATGTTCTAATGTAAACAGGGTTGAACACAGGAATCAACACTACTTAATGATTGCAAGTTTTACGCTATTTGCGATGTTCAAATTAAACATTCACTCCTTCAAAATTTCAGTCTCCAAACGAACGGTGAAAGAGACGCTTCTTTTGTTTGCAAAATGTTCCTCTTTAGTGTTCAGTACGCTTAGTTTTGCATATCTTCCAGTAATCGAATCACCTCAGAAAATCATCTTTTGATATGGTGTGAAACTGCAGAATTGTATTTCATTTAATGTCCTATTTTTGCTCTTCAGATGAAATCTTAATTTAGAAAACATTAATTCAAATACACACGCACACACACTCTCACTTGTATATATATATATATATATATATACACGCACACACACATACACACATATATATATATATATATATATATATATATATAGCGGACAAGTGTGTAAATGACTGAATAAAACGCTGATGTACAAATGAATAAATTTTATTTCTTTGAATTGAGTGAAAATCTGTTGAAAAACAGGAGTTACACAATCTTTTCTTGCAAGAAAAGAGGATATTGTAGAGTAAATATTACAAGAGAAAAAAAGTTCATGTAGCTGTCTCTGTTGTCTAACTCTTGTTGTATATTTTGTATGTGTAAAAGGTTTTTTTCGGAGTATGTTTCTGTGTAAGTGAGAAAGTATATTTATACATTAATATATACGCTATTGCAGCAGGAATTTTCATCAGTAAAGGAAAGATTATTAGTACGGGCATATTTATGTAAACAATGTGTTTACGTTCAATTGAAAATAATAAAGCAATGTTGAAATTAAATGAATATTTCAAGGAACGCACCTTAGGTTTTTTTCACCCAGAAGAAATTAAAAACCAAACGTTTGAGTTAGTTTTCGGAATAAATCCGTGAAACCAACTGAATATGCATCTATTTTATTGCTACTTATTGAGGTTGGCTTGAAAACAGATAAAAAAGATGATGATTAACCAATGATTTTAATTGATAGAAAACTGTATTTTTTACAGTCTAGGAAGGAAAAACTTTCTTAAATTATTTTGGGCTTTGATCCTTCAAATCTTTTACGTTAAGTCCAACGGTGTCGTCTGCGAATCTCCAAAAAAGGTTTACAAAGGCCAAGTAAATACTGATTGGTCAATAAATGCAAAAATAGATACGAGCATTACAGCATCACGAGCATATTTTTGCAAAAAATTTAACACATTTTTTACTATGGAAATCAATAGATTCCCTTTCTCCTAGACAGGTTGTCATTCCAAGAATAAACCGCCAAGCCAGCCCAATTATTTACCAAAAGTAGAAATGAGGATAGTTGGATTTATGTCTTCCCCAAAGGTATTCGCACTACATGAAATGCAAACACCTTCGTCCAGGATGTTAAGTGTCACTATGTAGATTTCTTTCAACAGTAACTATTACTCCTCGGGTGCCTCCTGTATATATATATATATATATATATATATATAGAGAGAGAGAGAGAGATAGACAGACAGACAGAGTTAATCCAGCAATCCATAACATAGTAGCACAAAAAATGAGTGGAGATGAAAGAACTCAGACTCAGACGACACTAACAGAGGCATCGGATAGTTCCTAAACTGCCAACAAACACAGTTGTGATATTTTGTTCTCAAAAAAATGCTGAATATAATTCTAAACACTTAATCCCTTACTGTCATTTACAATAAAACATACATATACACTCACACATATACACGCATATATACATATTGATTTACGAAGAAAAATTATATATTTACACACACACACATATAAATGTATATATATATATATATGTGTGTGTGTGTGTGTGTGTGTGTGTGTGAGAGAGAGAGAGAGTGAGTGTGTGCGTAGTGTGTATGTGTGGTTCCATGTATGTTAGAATCTTTAGAGATGATAAAAAAAAGAATGACTGGTAAAAACTAAAATGTTGCGCAATACTTTGCTTTCAGAGAAATATCAAATAAATATCAAATATATAAACTCTCATTTTTTTCCTTTACTTTCATGAATGTTGGTAGAAAAGTAGAATTTAAAATTAATAGAAGAAATCAAATTTTTCCACATTCCTGAGTACTGACATTCATGAAATTTGAGTTATGGTAAAGTTTGTGGGGTTTATGTGTTCTTAAATGAGGAATATAGTGTATTTCATATATGTAGACATATCTAGCAGTAAAAAAAAAAAGTATAACGACCCTGGTCGAATGCTTTAGTATACAGGGCAAATAGGAATAGAACCTTTTCTAAAGCTTAGAAGTCTGTTTGCACACCCTCATAACAGTAAAAAAAAGAAATAAAAAAAAAAAGGCAACCCAAGTCAAAATCGAATTCTACTGTTAGGGCCTGAATCGGATGATAGGATAAAATATACCCCAAAATTTCTTTGAATTTAAATATACAGCAGTCCTGGACTTTAACTAAGTTAAAACTTAAGGTAAAAAGGTTTTTTTTCACGTACACATGGGAAGCAGCATGATGTACGTGTGAGTCTTGCGGTTTAAAGCTCAGGATTGTCAGTTTAATCGGGGAACTACTGCTGCTCATCTATAAGAGTGGCTTCTATAGATGAGAATAAAAACAGCCATCGAAAGATAACCATGACTCGTACTCAAACCACATACATAAACCGCATCGCTCTTCGCGCGGGTAAACAAGGGGTGCGTCCTGCTGTGGTTGGAGCTCTGACCTCAGTGTTTGAAAAATCAGCTACAGAGCTCAAACAAAAACTACTAAAATGAAAACAAACAATAGAGATAGCGACATTTAACGTTAGAACCCTAAATAGAATAGGTCAACTATCAGAGCTAACTGCATCAGCCGTAGAACATAAGATAGACGTAATTTGCATAAAAGAGCACCGATACACGCACACCGAAGATATCAAATATCACGAAACTAGCAATGGATGGATGCTGGTGACTGTATCGGCATGGAAAAACTCTGTCAATGCATCGGTAGGAGGAGTGGGAATGCTTATAGGACCAAGAGCGTTAAAAACACTAAATAGCATTGAGAGAATACCACCTAGGATGATGGCCGCAACGTTTAATGGCAACCCCAAAGCAACAATTATATCCTGCTACAGCCCTACCAATGTTAGCGAAGAAACCGAACAAGTCACCTTCTACGAAGAGCTATCCTCCCTAATACGGAGCATTCCCAAACACAACCTGCTAGTCATTGGCGGAGACATGAATGCACAAATCGGGAAAAACAGAAACAACAAATACAGCCTACACAACACGTCAAACAGGAATGGACAACATCTAATTGATTTCATGATAAAAAATAGATTAACATGCCTCAATACAAACTTTCAAAAAAGGGAGGGAAAGTTATGGACCTACACATACGCGAATAATAGTAAAGCACAAATAGACTATGTCTTTATAAACAGGAAATGGAAAAATAGTGCGCTGAATTGCGAGGCATACTCCTCTTTCGAGGGTGTGTCCTCCGATCACCGAATAGTTACTGCCGAAGTACGACTAAGCCTACGAAAAAACGCCACACGAAAAGCGACAACCAAGCACTATGACTGGGCCCTACTTAACAACAGAGATATTAGAGACAAATATGCATTAGAATTAAGAAACAGATTCGAAGCACTACAAGAGAAGACAGAAAAAGGTACCCCAAATGACGAATATGAAAATTTTGTAGAAGCACACCTTGAGGCGGCATCAAAGTGTATTCCAACAAAACCTAGAACTAAATATAGAGTCTCTTGGGAAACGCTAGCGGTTAGAGAAAAACGTGCACCCGTGAAAACTGCCTCCAAAAGCTATCGGAAGAACCTAACACACACAAATGCCCGAAAACTAGAAAAGGCACAATATCAATTAGCAGGAATATATCTAAAAGAACAGGCAGAATGCATACAAATTCAGATAGATAAGATTAGAGACTCGGTGGAAGATAGACAATCCAGGATAGCCTGGCAAACAATAAACGAAGTAAGTAGAAGGAAGAGCACAGCCAAAGCAAAATTGAAAGCTGCAAGCCAACAAGAAAGAGTAAAACTGTGGGAACAGCATTTCAAAAATCTACTAGGAAACCCACCGAAAATAACGGATGAACCGATCACCAGAATTATCAGTAAGCAATTAGACATTAAACTAGGTCCTTTCACCAAAGAAGAACTCGACTCAGTTCTTAGAAAAATTATAAATAGGAAAGCAGCAGGGCTAGACGAGATGCCCCCAGAAGTGTGGAAGACTAGACAATTCGACGATATACTGCTCCGGCAATGCAACGCAGTCTATAGTCAAAATAGGATAGAAAGATGGATGAAGGGATGAATCCCCCCTTTCCCTAAAAAAGGTTACCTCGGACTAGCCAAGAAATACCGAGGGATAACACTTACATCCATAGCAGCCAAAATCTACAATGCCCAACTACGAAACCGCACAGAACCCAAAATAGACAACATCCTTAGGAAAAACCAAAATGGCTTCCGGAGAAATAGATCCACAACCTCACAAATACTGACCATCCGTAGAATCCTTGAAGGCGTTCGGGCAAAAAACCTTCAGGCGAAATTGCTTTTTGTCGACTTTACCGAGGCCTTCGATTCCATACACAGAGGGAAGATGGAGCAAATCCTACTAGTATACGGCCTATCAAAAGAATCCGTAGCAGCGATAATGATTCTCTACAGAAACACCAAAGTGAAAGTACGTTCACCAGATGGAGACACGGAATACTTCGACATTGTTGCAGGAGTACTACAAGGAGACACGCTAGCCCCATACCTCCTTATCATCTGTCTAGACAACGTGCTTAGAAATTCGATCGACAAAATCAGAGAAAATGGATTCGAGCTAAGAGAAGAAGCAAAAGATACCCCGCAAAAACAAACAATGACGCCGACTACGCTGATGACTTGGCGTTACTGGCGAATGCGCCTAATCAAGCAGAGACACTACTGCATAGTCTGGAACGAGCCGCAGCTGACATTGGCCTCCATGTAAATGCACACAAAACTGAATATATGTGTTACAACCAAACGGGCAATATTGCCACACTAGACGGAGCCTCTCTGAAACTAGTAGACAAATTCACCTACCTAGGAAGTAGCGTCTCATCAACCGAAAAAGACATCGACACACGACTGACGAAGGCATGGACGGCTATCGATAGGCTCCCGATCATATGGAAATCGAACCTAACCGATAAAATGAAACGCAGTTTCTTCCAGGCAGCGGTTGTGTCGACACTGCTATATGGACGCTAACTAAACGGCTGGAGAAGAAACTAGACGGAAATTACACAAGAATGCTGAGAGCAGTATTGAACAAGTCCTGGCGACAACACCCCACGAGACACCAACTATACGGACACTTGCACCCCCCATCACGAAAACTATACAAGTTAGACGAACCAGACACGCGGGACACTGCTGGAGAAGCAAGGACGAGCTCATAAGTGATATACTCCTATGGACCCCCACATATGGACGTGCAAAAGCAGGACGACCCGCTCGAACTTACATTCAGCAACTATGTGAGGACACAGGATGTAACCCTGAAGACCTGCCGGAGGCGAGGAATGATAGGGAGAAGTGGCGAGAGAGGGTCAGGGATATCCGTGCTGGCGGCACGACATGATGATGATGATGATGATGATATATATATATATATATATATGTTCTATAAGTTCAACTTAGTAAGATGTACGTATACACACACACACACTTTTATATATATATATATATATATATATATATATATATATATAACGATGTCGAAATCCAGCACGTTATCCATTATGCTACGGCGTTTCCCCCACGTATACCTATATATATATGCATTTTTTTTTGGTTGTTTGTCCAAAGAAAATGTATGTATGTGTGTGTGTGTGTGTTGAAGTATGCGTTCCACTTATACTACTTATATAGATTTATTAAAAATGATAGGGCTTATATAGAGAAACATGCTAATAACTTAAAGAAAACATTGAAACATTATGTGCTATGAAAAACATTGAAAACACATTGTGGGCTTTGAAAAACTTTGAAAAACATACTGTGCTTTGAAAAACGTTGAAAAGACATAATGAGTTTTGAAAAACACAATGTGCGTGAAAAAACGTTGGAAAAACATAATAAGCTTTGAAAAGCGTTAAAAACATAGGGTGCTTTGAAAAACATTGAAACATCATAATGTGCTTTAAAAGACCGTTGAAAAAACATATTGTGCTTTAAAAAATATTGAAAAAGCATAATGTACTTGAAAAAAAAATGTTGAAAAATATAATGTGAAGTATCCAAAAGGAAATCCATAGTTTTACAATATTTCTCAGGAACCTTTCCTCTTCATTCAGGGATTAAAAAAGAAAAGAAAAAACAATATATGTTTATATACGCACACGTGTGGGGGATAGGATTTATTCGTTGAGGAATATTTAATTAAACTGTATAGACATCATTTGTCAACAGATTTTTGTTTTGATCCTTTAAAGTCGCCGTATGGATGTTATATAATCCGAACGGAGTTGGTTAATAAGCCTTCCGTAATTCCTTGGTTCACAAGCACTTTCGCACCCATCTGGAGCCATCATCAGGGGGTGTATCCTTTTTGCAATGTACACATTCCCTGATTATAATTGTTATTTTGTTCTGCCATTTAGATACCAAAAACATATAATTACACTTTTTCATTTCTTCATTAGTTGAATACGAAGTAGTGGGTAGAGTGTTCGTCATTGGCCCGGGAGACCGGGGTTCAATCCCAGTTTGAGTCATACCAAAGATTCAAAAAATGGTACTTGATACCTCCTTGCTTAACACACAAAATTATAAGGTACGTGGATCAATCCAGGGAATGGAGTTGCGTCCTCCCTTACAACTCGGAGTAATAGCTATTTAAAAGGGATCTTTCCAGTCGCCGTCGACTACAGACGCCAACTTTACTTACATTGAGCAAATTTGTTCCTGTCCCATATAATAAAAGAAAATTAAGATAATCTATGATGAAAGTAAGGAAATGAACCATTTTTCCTAATGTAAAATGAATGAACCAATTGATCAATTTATCGCTGAGCAAGAATATAGTTTTAAAAATAAAAGAACCGACCTAGTTTTATCTACATAAAATCTACCAAGTGATCACGGAAAGAAGGATAAAATGATCTCAATAATTCAGCACCCTGTTGGCGAGGATTAGAATATGCTGTCTGTACCAGCAAAAGAGAGCGTTTTCGTAGGAATAACACTAAGCTGTATCTGATCATATCCTGGATAGCAAGGGAGTGTGAACTACTTTCAACTGTTAGGGTTCTGCCTATGTATCAAATAGATCGTTTTAAAATTATTCCTATTCAATTGGGCCATGAATAAAAACTCTCTGGAAACAATGACACACAAATTGATATATGAACGGCCACCGAAGGCTTTTCTCTAACCACTATATATAAAATAAGCTGATACTAGTCGACATAACGTTAAAATCGATTAATATATATGGTATCCCAATACACATGGGACCCATGTGATTATTAATAACTCTACTAATAATAAGGCTGTGTTCTTTTTTATTTCAGATTTGAAAATAGTATATATATGAACAACCAGCTATTACTGATGTATTCATTTGAATTAAGAGTTTTTCTTCACCTCGATTGGTTGTCTAACCATGGCTATAAAACCCAAACAGATTCATGTCTCTCTCAAAGGTCTAGTTTGCGTACCATTTATTTCTGAATGAAGATACTGAGTGTCTCATAACAGATGCAACCCATTAATATGAGAATGATTTATTACTGAGATAAGCACAATGGCGCTCATTTGGAACACGTCTTGAAAAATGCATCTTTTGAGCTTGAGACATCAAATTGATGTTTTTTTATTGCTATTATATCAGCTTCCGGTACATGAAATCTCTTTCTTTTTTGGCGGGGGGTTCTTGTCACAGTAATAAATTATCATCATATTAATGGGTTGTACCTATTTTGAGAGTTTTGAATGATTTTATCTCCAAATTAGTAGTGACGCCAAATAGTTTTCCTCACTTGTCCAAGGTATTGTCATCGAAGATTAATAGTTGTTATAGTATACTATTTTCAAAACCTAGTTGGTAGAGTGTTTGCCAATGGTCCAGGACACCTGGGTTCAATCCCAGGTCGCATCATACCAAAAACTTTAAAATAGTACTTGATACCCCCTTGCTTAACACTCATCAACATAAGATACGTATCAAGGGTAAAGTGGAGCAATTCAACGAAACGAGTAGCGCCCTTCCCTACACTTCGGTGTTGTAGCTATTGAAAAGGGAGCCTTCTGGGAGCCTTCGACTAAGGTCACCAACTTTACTTAGTTTTTATTTTCAAATCTGATACAAAAAAGAACACACCGTTATTATGAGTTGAGTTATTAGCTGTCACATAGGTCACATGTATATTGAGACAACCTATATTAATGGACTGCATCTATTTAGAGTGAATTTTGAATGATTCTGTCTCCAAATAAGTTGTGACAAAAAATAGTTTTCCTCTCTTGTGCAAGGCATTGTAATCGAGGACTAATTGTTGTTATATTATACTATTTTCAAATCTGAAACAAAAAAGAACTTTATTATGAGTAGAGTTATTAGCAATCACATGGTTCCCATGTACACTGAGATACCTTATACTTAGCAATTCTATCACACGAGCAAGATGTGATACAAGACAATCTTTTATGCGTAATTAGGTTTGAATTAAAATGTTTCCTTCTCCTCATTTAAAGAGCCCAGTTTGCATAAATATTTCTCCATGGCTTCAGGGAAAATAGTTTGATGCATACCGTTCGGAATAGTAATAATACTCAGTGAAAGACAAACATTCCCGTCCAGGATTGTAACACTAGTTACCATGTCCATTTCCAGCGATAATAACCATTGCCTTTCCTCGCTGTCTGCTTATATAATTCAAAAGTAGTTGACACAGTTAGCGCAAAGATTATCATCGTAGGAAATAGCCTCAGCTTATAGCTTTTAAATCCTGAACAATTTTTTGCGTTTCACTTTGCAGCAATGCCTGTTGGGAAAAGCATGCATCTGTCTCTTCTCTTTCAGCTATCGGTTAATAGAAGGGTTAAGTAAACAGTCTAGGAGAAGGAAAACTCTGAATCCAATTCATCCTTCTAAAAATTAACCTTATGTCAGAACCTACCACTAGTGGCGGGGAGGTTAGATAAGTAGCAAAAAGGATGTGTTTAATCACTAAGATGAAGCCACAATTACAAGTAGATATATCTGAAAACCATTTCAAAGTTAAAACGTCCATAAAGTTTTAGACATTTCGACATATCAGTTTGTCTGAAGGCAGAAACACTTAAGTCTCATATTTGTTCTTGACAACGACGAAAAAGAATTATTACACGCTCTTAATCATTATAGACGTTCTCTTGAAAGAAAACAAAAATTGACTAAACAATTTTCCGTCACGTTCATTTGAGAGAGAGGAGGTAGGGAGAGGGATTGAGCGCTTTTCTTCAAATTGATCCAGTAAAAGTCCTTTGCATTTTTTATCTGCTGGCTAGTCACAAGAACCAGGGAAATATCAAATATCTTCAAAGGTCTCTTGATATTATAAGTGTACGTCATTTAGTGGGTAATTTTTGGTACAACATTTCATTTTTGAGTTACCCAGCTTATAGACAGTTTAGAGTCTGTTAAATTGGTATAGTGGTATCAGTGAGGAAACTTAGAAATTAATCTCTTATTTATTTCTACGAAAACTACAACAGATACAAAACCATTTTTGATCAAATTATTGATTGATTGATGTGTAAACTTGTATCGGATACAAGGGGTCAGGGAATCAGGTTTATTAGACGTTCGTATTTACATTTTTGTAGTCGTTTCTGAAGTGTTTTTCTTTGTAGATGATTATGTCTAACACTAATAATTTGTAAATAGCTCGATAGTTTCAAGTATTTCGATCTAATTCTAATTTTTTTTTACACAATTATATGCTTTCAAGTAATTATTTTTATTTGATAATGATAAAAAAGACAATGGTCACGAATGCACCAGAAATGTTCCTTCTCATACAGCGGTTACCCTACAAAACTTAAAGAAAACAGTCTTTATCATATATATATATATATATATAATAGCGACAAATACAACTGTAAAACTTGAAGTGGTGTTCAAACTGTTTTTATTCCATGTGTAACATGTTATTCTATAACCTACGACAATTTTAAAACGTAACTGGAATGGTTAACAAATGTTGGAAAAGATGGAGAAAATACGCCCTGAATTAAACAAGTAGTATATTACTGATAATTAATGAATAAGCAAATCAAACAAAGTAATGGAAGTGAAGATAAAAAGGAAAGCAAAGAAAAGAGAAAGATATTTCTGAAATCTTCCACGAGATAAGTAAAGACTATGAATAACCCCTTTGCTCTAATAATATTGTTATCACACGTTGTTGAAGCGGTTACATTCATATCACACACATCATTACAAGAAAATCAATGTTTGAATTGTTTGTAATTTTAATGTTTAATCCTCTTCATTAGTTTGCAAATAGCTAAATGGTTAAAAATATTCCAAATATAGACACTAGCTAGCACTAAGAGTTTTATTTTCACAGAATTAAATGATTTCAAGTATTGCACTGCAAAACTAACAATTCAGTTTAATGTCAGTTATTTTTGCACACGGTTAAATGGTTAAACAGTTATTTTCCCCATATATGGAACCCTAACTGGTACTACCACTCGGGTTCAGAGTAGACCTGGGAGTAATTGCAAGAAAGGAGTACTCCACATTCCCTTAAAATCCAGGACTTGGGCCTCAACATCAGGTGCTGCTTTGCATTAAACTCACGACACCAATACATGAGAACCTAACTGTTGCAACATATCCAGGTCAAAGTGGACCGCGGAGTAATGGCAATGAAGAGGTACTAAGCAGTCCACGAAGCTCCAAAACTAGAGCAACATCCTCAGATTCACTGTAGTGTCATACCTAGCACACTGCTTTCGGGAGTCTTACCAATCTGTAGAGGTGCAATTAGTGAATTTCACAACTCCAGCTGGCATAAGGACGAAATAGATAGATATATGTGTATACATATTTGTACTTACATTGGCATGTAGATAAGTATCCAGATAGATATAAATCTTAAGCCGGCTTTCTCATGCCAACATTCTTCCTCCTAGATTCGATAACTCTATAATTCATTGCCAAAACAAAGAGGTGAAATATGGAAAATACGAGATGCCTCTTGAGTTAAAGTGCTTCACTGGTCAAAAGAAATAACATTCATTTGTGTACTTGTCCGGTCTTCATTTTGGGATGTGTTTAATGGTTTTCTGACATTTCTCAATTTGGCATTTGTTTTGGACTGATTACGTTTTATAATATTATCAGAGAATTTTGACATTTAACCATCGTTGCTTTTTGAAAGACCAAATAGAAAAAAATGAAGAAGGTAGGAATAAAAGAAAATGATAGAAATGTGCAAAGGAGAAAGAGGGGGATAAGAGCCGAAAAATGAAAGAAATAAGGAAAAAAATAACAAATAGCGAAAAAAGAAAGAAAACAGAAAAAAGTGAAGATAAAATAGGGTGAAAAGAAAGAAAGAAAGAAAGAAAGAAAGACAGAAAGAAAGAAAGAGAAGGATATAGAGTTGAAAAGAAAGAAAGAAAGAAAGAAAGTACAATCGCTCTTAGTGCTCTAATCAAAGCCGTCATCTTTTTATGAGAAAGAAAGAGTAGTTAAAACAAAGAAAAGAAGAAGAATAAGGTTTAAGAAGAGAAAAGAGAAGTAATCACCAAAATATATTTTTAAAAATATTAAGATTTGAAAAAAATTCGAAAAAGTTTTTAAAAAGTGGCACAAAAGAAAGAAAGAAAGAAAGAAAGAAAGAAAGAAAAAACCATATTAAGGTGAGATAGATAATTGTCCTTAGAGCACTAATTGAAATTAATTAACAGCCATCTTTTAATTATTTTCCGTTGTATAAATACCCAAATTATAACATAAATATCTATTTTCCTAGCAGATAAACATTGAATGAAAAAACAAAAAATTACAACAATTTATTAAGAAAAATAACATGAAATAAATAAAGCAATTTTACACAATAATCCATTGCAGACTATAACAATAAAGACGTGAGTTCGATCCTTACAAGCTTTATAAATAAAGATAGGAGTCAACTAATTGGTTCAAAAATTTCTATGTGTCCCTTAAGCTAGTCTAATCTATGTTGAAATCAAGATAAATAGAATAAACTGAAAAGGTTATACTAAAAATATGATGCAACAGATTCTTCAATTTATATTTCATATCTGATCTCTTAAATAAAAGAAAACGGAAAATCATCCAACCTGTAACCGCATTACTATTATTGTATGTTTAAATCACTTGGACTCTAATTTATCCATATGAAAAGCTTAATACCTCAACGACAGTTATCAGAAACAGGGAGTTATCCCTAACTACACAAGAGGAATCAAAAACAGCCTTAGGAAAGCAAGCTGTTACGGACTACAAATGTATGACGATTAGAAGGGATATTGAAGAAATACAAACACATCCAAACATTTTGACATTTAACAAATCCATAATTCTCGAGTAAGTGAAAATTGAATACTTCTTCGAAAAGGTTGAAAAATACATCCCTGCACCCTTAGTGTCATTTAAGGAGAGTTGCAGAGGATGTCTGACATGTTGAAGTAGCCAAAATGACCCAGTCAACATGGAGGAAGATGGACCTTTCAGAACTAAATCCTCAAACTATCACGAGAACCATCCCACATTTTCAAGAACATACAATACATTCAAAAGAGAGGTAAATCATGAATGTGAAGTATAGAAGAAATATAATATTTATAGAAGCAAGGAAAATAGAAGAATCCTTAATGAAAAAATATCAACATCAATGAATCCACAGAGAGCAAGTTCAATCAGCAATAAAAGCAGCAATTGCCCAGATAAATTTTGAGTTCTCAACGAAAAAACACATGCAACCAAGACTGAAAATTTCAATAACAGTTAAATAAACTACATTTAGCCGAAAGCTGTCAAAAAGAGACCCAAATTAAACAAATAGAATCAACGATAAACAGCCATACAACTGCCAAGATATATCAATAGAAAACCATAACTCTCTAACTGAAATAAATAGCATGAAAGGAAGATCCACCTTTCAACCGCCAAAACAAATTACTCAGGAAAAAACAATTTAAAAATTCAAAACCAAATTCTAAAACAAATTATAAAAGTGCATAACAGATTCTAACTACCAAATCAAAACTCGAACCTTCCAACCGATCCAAAATAAATCGTATCAATCAACAACTGAAAAAAAAACGACTGATTGCACAGTCGGCTAGGGCTGTAGAATACACCGACTGCACCTCTGCAGAGGGGTAAGACCCCACCCCAAACAAGTGTATAGGATTTGACATTAAAGAATCTGATGGTGAGGTTCCAGTCATGCTGGGGCTTTGGGGAATGCGGAGCATCCCTTTATTGCCATTGCTCCCAGGTCCACTCTGGCCTGGAATGGTAGCAGCTGATATGGGCCCAATCTATGGGTTGAATAGAACTAAACTGCATACTGAATTGCTAAACTGAATTGTTTGAAATAGAATTGTTTGACTATAATGAATATCTTGAAAAGAAATGTTTTTGACAATATGTATACTTACATTTACACTGTGTTCTTACGCTAACCTGAATTGTTAAAAATGGAACTGTTTTTGTCATTGAAATTGTACTTACACTTAACTTAAAATAGAACTGTTTTGACATTTAACTGTCTGTAAACAAAATCTATACTTATACTAAACTGAACTGGCTGAATTAGAACTGTTTGGAAAAACTGAATAGCTTGAAATAGAAATGTTTTTGACAATTAAACTGTGTTATCATGTAAAACTAAACTGTCTTAACTGGAACAGATTATTTCTATAAAAATGAATTTGGTGCTTAATAATCTACAAAGGTTGATATACCATAAAACCCAACCACTCAACCAAACAAACAACCAAAAACGACTGAAAATATCAAAACCCTCATCATTTTAATCCAGAGATCAAATCAATGATAAAATCCACTTAAAAGTATAAAAAAAATACCATACAGACAAAAAATAACAATACAACCCCGACGGATAAACCCAAACCCTAAATAGAACCCATAGTATAGAAATAATGGATTTTGAAACTGATAATGTAATCGCAAACCTCAATCTAGCAGATATATATAAAAATATATATATCTACGAAACAAAACCATCCACAAAGCATACACCAGAGAAGCAATTTGTCTACCAAACATTTTATCACAATTTACCAATTCGTTTAAAAATCTAAAAATGGAAAATAATATTCAAGAACAAATCATACACAGTCACACACAGACATACACTTACTGTCATATATATATATATATATATATATATATATATATAAACAAGATTCGGAATTAGATTTCCTACAAGGTTTTATATGCCATTAAAAAGCCAAGAAAATAACTAAACACTTGGAGAGAAACTACATGGCTTGATGGGAACTACACAATGATGCTGTGAGCTGTTTTAAATAAATACTTGAATTAGCAACCTACAAGATGGTAGCTGAATACCCTATTACCACCCTACTCGCATACAATAAGCGTAAAATTAGCAAGTCAAGCTGGGTACGACTTGAGTAGTAATGACGAACCCATAAGTGAATATGGACTCCTTCACATGTACGCATGGACGGCCGACTAGCAAAAACTTCTTCAGCTCTGTGCGGATCCTGAATGTCGTCTACATGACTTGTCAAGAGAGATAGCTAAGAGAAAGAGACATAGAAAGAGAGAGAGAGAGAGAGAGAGAGAGAGAGAGAGAGAGAGAGAGAGAGAGAGAGAGAAGCAGGCAGACACCTTGCGACAAGCACAGGAATCCATGCTTTCATCAAACCTTGAAAATAATAATCAATTTAATCATTTCGATGAAGTAATATTCTGTACCATATATATATATATATATATATATATGCGCACGCGCGCGCGCGCGCGCGCGTGTGTGTGTGTGTGTGTGTGTGTGTGTGTGTGTGTGTGTGTGTGTGTGTGTGCTGAGGGAATTAAAATTACAACAATGAATGAGTACTCCACTTAACTGAAGATTAAACATCCAGGTAATATAGATAGATTACAGAAGATAATCACAAATAGATATCAATACATGCTCAGATTCCGAAATAAGAGGTGAATCACTATTACTTAAGAGGGTTCCCTTGTGGTGGAATGGTTCAAGCGATAGACTGCGGGAACATAGTAAGCGAGTTCGAACTCCAGTCGCGCTATTGCGGTCACTTTCGGGCAATTACTCTTGGGAAAGGTATGAACCCCCTTATCCTCCCAGCTATGGGTTAAATATGAAGAGAGAGACAGACAGACAGACAGACAGAGGTGGAGGGCTTAGTTATTCAATAGCTTACTCATAAAAGAAAGAAATAATCTACACACATACCCCCATATATACATGTACATATATGTTCCTCTTCTTCCACTATAAAATTTGATCATATAATGTCAACACATTCAATCGTATTTTTAAACACTCTAGTGTATATTAATAAGAACAGATAACTACAAACAACATTGCAGATCTTCCCATACTAAGCTTCTCAAAGACAGCCTTCCCTAATCACAAGCAATTAAGAATCTGCACATTAAACCGGCAAAGATGGTTACGAATTAAAAACACAAATTGATAAACATTAACAGCATAGATTAATAGAAAACAGATAACCTAAAACATTTCTACCCCTTAGCAAGAAACCCCAAAACTAAGTCCAACTTCATCGTAAAAACATTTAACAATCTTCCCGCCTTCAGCTCAAATAATCAAGAACCGTTGTCACATTTTGAAAGTAAATCCAAACTTTAAAAATATGTTTTAAGAGCCAGGTCTATATCTCTATCGTCGACTAAATAGCCCCAGAGAAATGATTGGAAACAAAAACAGGCTGAATAATAAGGGCCACAATAAAAAGTCACGTAAAATCCACCAAATATTGACAAACATCTAAATAACAAGAACAGCATTTGCTTCAAACACCTCAAATGAACCAACTCTTAAAAGAAATCAAATCAAATTACTGAAGCACAATATAATTTATTAACTAGAACTAGATGAACTGCCAAAAATATGTTGGAAATTCAAAATGGCCATGTTTTTTTAAGGTTAAATAACTAATGACACAAAATAAAACATATGGATCAGAACATGTTAATATTTGTCGAACAACACTCCCGCTAAAACTGTCTAGAATTTTAGAGGCATGCATCATAGAAAGATCTATTAAAGAAAAAACTGATTGTTTGCTTGTTTGTTTGGGTTTTATGGCATATCAACTTTTGTTGGTTATATAATACCAAATGCATTTTTATACAAATAAACAGTTTTATTTCAAACAATTCAGTTTAGTATAAGTATAGTTAGTTTCTTTATTTACACACACTTAAATGTCAAAACAGTTCTATTTCAAACAATTCAGTTTAGTGTAAGTACAGTTTCAATGTCCGAAACAGTTCGATTTCAAACAATTCAGTTTAGCCTAACTACGCAATTTAAGTGTCAAAACAGTCCTATTTCAAGCAATTCGGTTTAGTATAAGTACGTAGTTTACTTCTATCTAACCCATAGATAGAACCCTATAGATAGAGTGGACCTGAGAGCGATGGCAATGAAGGGATACTTCACAGTCCCCAAAGCTCCAGCAATACTGGAGCCTCACCATCCGATAGTTTTGTGTCATATCCAAGATACTCCTTGGTGGGGGTCTTCCCCCTCAGTTGAGAAGGAATAAGTGTATTCTACAACCCCAGCCGACTGGACAATGAAAGAATTGAAAAAAAAGTAATCATAAAACCAATAATTAAAAAAAGACGACTAATGAATAAAAAGTCTGCAAACATATTTTTTATTTAGATTAAAAATGAAATTTAATCAACCGGCTTTGAAATAAAAAGGTGACAATTGCAAACATCTATACCAACAAATAAACCAGCCAATCATTTATTGATATCAAATAAACCAGTCAGTAACCTACTGATAATAGATATACCAGCCAATAACTTATTGATAATAAATAAACTACCCAATCACTGATCGATAATTTTGAAGACGTTAACCGATGGCACTTATCAACCTTGAAATAAAATTTGACAGCCATATAAACTAACAATCTTGATGGACAAGCAACAACTAATTGGAAACGCCCTTTTCTCAAACCTAACGAAAACATTTAAGCCACGTGGCTCAATCACACACACACAGACACACACGCACACACACACACATTTATATATATATATATATATATATATATAGACAGACAGATAGAGAGAGAGAGAGAGAGAGAGAGAGAGAGAGAGAGAGAGAGAGCACTTAAAATCACGTACCAGAAAATATTTTTATTCAGACAATGAATATGCTTAGCCAACTGAACATCTTACATTGTTTTCTCATAACATAAACTTCTTGAATTTTTTTTTTAATCCTTAGAATATCCCCAAATTTTTTTCCACATTTTCACTATGACCAAAGGTCGAAACTAGTTGAAAATTATCTAAAAAAAAAAGAAGTATTCCTATTTTTCTTGACGTATGGATACACCACATGGACGGACGATGACAAAAGGCATAGAGAAAAAAACTAAATGGAAACTGCGCAAGACTACTACGAACTATACTGAACAAATCCTGGAAGTAACACCCCACAAAACAACGTTTGTAGAGCCACTTACCTCCCATCTCTAAAACCATCCAAGTTAGAGGGACAAGACATGCAGGACACAGGTTGAGAAACAAGAAATAACTTCCTTTGTGCAAGTGGTGACCGACCAGTAAGAACTTATTTCATTAGCTCTGTACGGAGAAAGGGTGTAGTTTGGAAGACCTTTCGGGAGAGATGGATGATATAGAAGGATGGCGAGAGAGTGTCAAGGAAATACAATATATACGATGATGATATATATATGTTGATATATATAATGTTTTCATGAATTCTGTCGAATATTTTATATGTATATACGTGTGTGTGTGTGTGTGTGTGTGTGTGTGTGTGTGAATTTTAGTAGTAGATCGAATGAGAGAAAGAAATATTTTAAAATGAATAGGTCCACGAAGAGATTCGTATTTTTTCCCTAAAAAATACAAATCTCTTCGTGGACCGACTTATATATATATATATATATATATATATATATATATATATATATATATATATATTCAAAATATGGACATCCTTATGGGAGTACCTTTATTGTTTAATTACAGAAGTATCCCAACATGTTCAACAACCCAGTCAGTACAAAAACTGATATTTCGAAGACCACTTGACGAAGATATGGTGAACAAATGGACTTGAAAATCAAATTATAAATTAACTCCTCAAGAAATATAACCATTTTTATGTGTGTGTGTGTGTGTGTGTGTGCGTGTGTGTGTGTGTGTGTGTGTGTTTTCAGGTAAGTGGTGTGACTTAAACATTTCAGGAATAATAACATCAACACAAATAATGTATATAATTATAAATACTATCCAATATGAGCTGTTTGTAAATCACTGATAAGTGGCTACTTTATGGGAATTAGTGTGAACCAGATTTCAGACGTTTATCTTTTTCTTTTTTTTTTTTTTCATTTTATGACAAAAATCCTAGAATGTCTTGGCTCCACCTCTCTTCTTCGTGCATACCTCCCCACTCACTTCACATACTATACATACATACATACATACATACATACATACATATTTGTGTTCTTGTGAAGAGATTTATCTAGAGTTAAAATTAATTATGCTGAAGAAGTCTCACATTGTTTTCGGGCGTTTTTCCTTTTCCAACTTTGTTATCAACAGACAATTATTGTTATTATTCTTCTTGCGATTATAGTAATTAGAAAAAGTTTATTCAATTTGGATCGGACTCTAGTTCGAAGTGAAAAATACTGCCCAAAGGCATATGACCGATTTCTCTGTTAATTCTAATTTTATTTATTTTCTCTTCCTTTATTCACCTTCGTATAACAACATCCGTAGATTTAATTGTAAATCTTTTCATCTTTTCCCGTCAAGCAACTTACTTATATTATTTTCTTTGTTAGCTTTGTAGAAACAAAAGTTTGTCAATTAACCCCTTACCGGGTGTCTGATGGTTCAAATGTTCGTATCAAAGCAACATCTCCGCCACAGGCAGTATGTGACACACTGAATTTTCGGTGGAGTACAGCTGGTTCGAATTCAGAGTTTTCCTTCTCTTAGACAGGTTGCAAAACCAGAGTTAAATAACCCAAGTTGCCTAACTATTTACCAATAGCTGAAGGGAAAGATCAAATTCATGCCTTTTTCAAGAGCATTAGCGCGAAGGGAAACGCAAACAACGTCCTCCAGGATTTTGAACATGGAATTTCTCCGTTGCATTTCCAACTATGGTTAGCGTTTCCGAAAGTGTACCACCAAAAATTGCAACCTTCCAGTGGCGGAGGGGTTGGGTAAATACAAACATGCATGAAAAAAACAAAATTCTGAGTACATCATCATCATCATCTTGTCGTGCCACCAGCACGGATATCCCTGACCCTCTCTTGCCACTCCTCCCGATCGTTCATCGCTTCTGGCAGGTTCTCTGGTCTATATCCTGTATCCTCACAGAGCTGCTGTATATAGGTTCGAGCTGGTCGCCCTGCTTTAGCTTGTCCATGGGACAACATCACTTATGAGCTCGTCTCTGCTTCTCCAGCAGTGTCCTGCATGTCTGGCTCGTCTAACTTTGATAGTTTTCCCGATGAGAGGTAGGTGGCCGTGTAGCTACTGCTTTGTGGGGTGTTGCTGCCAGGACTTGTTCAAAATTGCTCGCAGCATTCTTGTGTAGTTGCCGTCAAGCTTTTTCTCCATCCGTTTTGTTAGTATCCATGTAGTGCATCCATATAACAGTATCGAGACGACCACTGCTTGGAATATCTATTCTGACGAAAACGATTGACATTATAGGACGGTGTGACAAAGTATGTCCTCGAGAATACTCGTAAAAATATTCGGAATTGGCACTGGTTAACCGTTACACTAAGTACTCCTCTTTGATATATTAAAAGTACCAGCACAACCAGGTGAGCAGGTTGAAAAAAACACTCTTCACGCTTTGACTAATTGAACAATAGAATCAATATGATACGTCAGTGTATGAATAATACAATGGTAGTTTAATTGAAGAAGACTTTTTTGAGCGATTTCTTTCTGCAATGTGTAAAAAATCAATTATTTGTCCACGGAATAATGATTGGAAATTTCCTTAGATTTTACTTATGAACAAAAAACTAAGAACACCCTACGTTTTTTTTTTATATATTTTTACCAAAAAAATAATAACAACAAAGTAGACTTTAAAGGTCAACACAAATCCAGTAATACAAATGACTATAAGCATTTTATTCATATCATAATACGAAAATAATAAGTGGAATAATCATGTTTTTATCTTTGGTATTTTTACCAATAAATAATAACAACAAAGTAGAATGCAAAGTTCACAAATCCAATAATACAAATGACTATATACATTTTTACTCATATCAAAATAAGAAAATAATAAGTTGAATAATGAAATTTTTATCTTAGAGCTCTTAGGATTTGGCCTCCCAAATTTATTAATGATGTATTTGACGATGTTGAAAAATCGTTTGCACAAGTTCAATATCCGAAATATTTTATCCAACGTTCTTAGATAAAAGCACCTAAAATTCACAAACGTACACAAACGAGTTCTTAAGGGTTCGGTAAATTAAATTTGATCATTCTTTACATAAAAACTACATTTTATATTCTGTGACTGACATTTCCGAGACTCTCTTAAATAATGTATTCTACTTCATATCGGAAGATATCAGAAGATATCAATGTATTAGATAAAATTTTAATCGAAAGCTTAATTATTTGGGATATTGTACCGGACATTAGCATGATGGTTAGAGTGTTCGCCTATGGCCCGGGAGACCTGGGTTCAATCCCAGATCGAGTCATACCAAAGACTTTAAAAATGGTACTTGATATCTCCTTGCTTAACACTCAGCATTATATGGTAGGGATCAAGGGTAAAGTGGAGAGATCCAGGGAAAGGAGTAGCGCACTCCCCTACACCTTGGTGTAGTAGCTATCGAAAAGGGAGCCTTCGGGTCACCCTCGACTATGGTCGCCAACTTTACTTACTTATATATATATACTTTCTTTAGAGAAAAAAACAAAGACCGGTTATTTTAGGATTATAGATTTATTTCCATCCTGTTTTCGTTTCTGGTGTAAACCAAAAACACGAAGAAAAATATAACAGGAATTCTTCAGATGCGATGGATTAATAAAACAGAATAGACACGGGGGGGTGGTCTTTGTTTTTTTTTCTTTAAAGAAAGTATTGCTCAGTAAAATTAATTACATTGAGCTCTCTACCAGGAAAATTTAAATGTTCAGCTCTTGAATGATTTTCTTGTCCTGAAGGAATTATTCCCAACTCTGGTTTAACTAGACAGAATAATACCCAATATATATATATATATATATATATATATATATATATATATATATATATAATCTGTGTGTGTGTGTCCGCGTGTGTGTGCGCGTGTGTGTGTGTGTGTGTGTGTGAGAAAAAATGAGGTTGAAGTTTTATTTATTTTGATTTTCTATTTTAAAGTTAGAATGTGTACAAAGCTTTATATCCTATACGATAAGGTCATTAAAAAGGAGGGGAAGGTGCTCCCCCTTTCCCTGGGTTGCTCCACTTTACCCTTGATACGTAGCTTATATTGCTGAGTGTTAAGCAAGGAAGTATCAAGTACCATTTTTAAAGTCTTTGGTATGACGCGACCTGGGATTGAATGAACCCTTGTCTCCCGGACCATTGGCAAACACTCTACCCACCATTCCATAAAGAAACCAAACCAAACTAAACCAGGCCAATATATTATGAATAATAATAATCATCATCATGTCGTGCCGCAAGCATGGATATCCCTGACCCTCTCTCGCCACTTTTCCCTATCATTCATCGCCTCTGGCTGGTCTTCAGGGCTACATCCCGTATCCTCACATAGCTGCTGTATGTATGTTCGAGCTGGTCGTCCCGCTTTTGCTTGGCCATATGCGGGGGTCCATAAGAGTACATCACTTATGAGCACGTCCTTGCTTCTACAGCAGTGTCCTGCATTGTCTGGTTCGTGTAGCTTAGATAGTTTTCGTGATGGAAGGCAGGTGGCCATATAGTTGTTGCCATGTGGGGTGTTGCTGCCAGGACTTATTCAATATTGCTCGCAACATTCTTGTGTAATTGCCGTCCAGCTTCTTCTCCAATCGTTTACTTAGCGTCCAAGTAGTGCAACCATATAGCAGTATCGAGACGACCGCTGCCTCGAAGAAACTGCGTTTCATTTTATCGGTCAGGTTGGATTTAATATCATTTGTATAATACCGGTAACAGTATTCTTGTACGTTTTACTTTGGATATCTTAATGACAGATAGAATTATTGGGATTCAAACAAATTTTCAGGAATTTCTAATACCCATAAGTATCACCCAAAATTCGATGAAAGGAAAGAAACGGAACTATATTGTGCTGGATAAAACTGGTTTAAATGTTAAGAAAGTTACTATTATCCTTACAAATAAACCCAAGTATTGGGTTCAACCTACTAAAGCAAACCATAGAGTTCTCGTACTGAGTGGCTGATATGCTGGACAGCGACATCTTCTTAAGCGAACTCGAAATCTAGTCACGCTATTACGTTCACTTTCGAACAAATACTCTAGGGAAATTCATGACCACCCTTTCGGGCTAATACCATTGGGAAAGGCAAGAACACCCTAATCCCCCCATCCAGCTATTGGTTGAATAACACCCCATCTATCCTTTTACAAGGAAGGCTTTCACTTTAAATAATCGACGAAGTTTGATATTCCATTAAAACAAAGAAAAAAGTGGACAATATTTGGCTGTCATGCACGAACAGTGTAACTCTGACTTTAACGGCATGTCAACCTGTCTTGGTAAATGTTTGTTATGTTGTTTGTTTTTCAATGTTATCGACACACAAATCATATCTGTCTGTCATTCTCTCTCTATATATATATATTGTGCTGGACAAAACTGGTTTAAGTGTTAAGAGATTTACTATTATCCTAACAAATAAACCCAAGTATTGGGTTCAACCTACTAAAGCAAACGATAGAGTTCCCGTGCTGATGTGCTGGATAGCAACATCTTCCTTAGCAAGCTCGAAATCTAGTCACGCTATTACGTTCACTTTCGAACAAATACTCAAGGGAAATTCATGACCACCCTTATCTTCCTTGTTATGGGTTAAATCGGAACGCTACAGCCCTTGATGAATTTGGCTTTAAATAACCCACTAAGGTTGATATGTCATTCAACAAAAGTAACGAAACGAAACTCTTAAAGCGAAAACAACAGATACAGGAATTTTTTCTGAAGCGAAAGAAAATTGAAAATTCGATTCACAGAACACGAAAAAAGCTTCAAGTAATATGAAATTGTTTAAAAACTTGAAAACTGTATGTGATATATAATAATTTCTTCTCTCACATAGAAATCCCATTTTTTATGCACGTGTAACTTTTTTCGTTAAATGTTTTACAGGTAGAATTTTGCCATTTGAGATAACAGCCATTTCTTCGTCAAATGTATAAACGGCTCTTTGCATGTTTAGTAATTTTCTTTTTAAACTTTAATGTATATCTGATAAAAAAAAACTGTACAGTCATATCTTTATCAAACAATGAGGAAACCTACTTATATAATAGATGTCATTACTTATCTAAAGATATATTTTTTCACGGTTAATTCTTTGATATATTTATTTCCTGTCTTGAGGAACAGTAAACTATAGGACAAGATTTTTTAAAGATCCGTTTTCATTTAGATAGATATTTTACTTTTATAATGGATAAAACACTTTCAAAATTTATTTTACTCGTATATTGATGTGGAATTTTATTATATATACCAAGATAAGTACCTCGTCCAGCGAATGATAGATAACTATATTCAGGGAGATCCCGTGGTGTAGTGGCTAACTTGCTGGTCTGTGACATCGTAGTAAGCGAGTTCAAATACCAGTCACGCTAATACGTTCACTTTCGGGCTAATACCATTTAGAAAGGCAAGAACACCCTTATCCCCCGCCAGCTATTGGTTGAATAATAACCCATCTGTCCTTTTACAAGGAAGGCTTTCGCTTTAGATAATCGACGAAGTTTGATATTCTATTAAAACAAAGAAAAAAAAGTAGACAATATTTGGCTGTCATGCACGAGCAATGTAACTCTGACTTTAACGGCATGTCAATCTGTCTTGGTAAATGTTTGTAGACTAATGTTTGTAGACTAATGGTTAAATCGCTGGACTGCAACAACATAGTTCGAATTCAAGTAGCGTTACAACGTTCATTTTTGGACAAATACCCGTGGAAAATTTATGTACCCCCTTAACTCTTCAGCTATGTGTTAAATAGGACCACCATTGTTCTACAAGGATGTCTTAGGCAAACAAGAATTCTCGAAGGCTGATATGTCATTAAGCAAAGAAACCAGAAAAAAATCTATCTATCTATTTACCTCTCTCTTTTTCTCTCTTTTGACCTCTTTCAGCAATTTTTATTCAAATACTCATGCTTCGATACCAGTTCATTTTCATTGCTTTTTTATAGCATAACAACTCTTAAAATCTGTTTTTAATGTTTTTAAAAAATTCATAGAAGAAGAAGAGGAGGAGGAGGAGGAGGAGGAGGGAGATCGTTAAAACTGCTGCAAACCATCTAATACCTGATTTTATTTCTATATACCAAAATATTTTACTGCTATAATTCATAATACCCTATCAGAATTTAAAGTTTGGTTTCTTTGTTTAATGGCTTATAAACCTTCGTAATGAAAATGCTATTCATATCGAAGAAGATCAGTGGTACTAATTAACCTATAGCTTGATGAATGAGAAGCTCCATACCTTTACCAAGGTTACCGATCGGAAAGTGAACGTAATATTGCTACTGGAGTTCGAACTTCCTTACAACGATGTCACAATCTAGCACGTTAGCCATAACACCACAAGAACCCTTCCCTACGTATTTATATTGTTCCTTATTCATTTCCGAAATTCAATTATACATAGTAAGATTAATACCGTCATAAAGAGCAAGACTGTTTACATGTTGTGCGAAACGGCTGCTTGACTTTTTTATACAGAGATGAAAGTTATAGTTTTAGAGATTTGAATTAATTTATTTTTTAATTCATTTGGGGCCAGTACTTTTGGGAAATGCATAAGTCCATCTTTTCTTAACCTAGCTATTGTCACTTCGTTTTTAAAAGCCGGAAGAAAGAAGAGTTGAAAAAGTCAATATCTTGTCCAGTGGGCTTGGTGCAACAAGATATGCTTTTTTGTTGTTTGATAATCACTATGATTTATCTTTGATCCATGTTGATTAGAGGGGACTCCACGTGGCGTAATGAAAAAAAAAAAAGAGAATTTTACTTAAGTAGCAGAGTAAAGATTGCTTGGTTGTTTTTTATGGCATATCAACCCTGGTAAATATTTTAACGCCAAATCCTGTTTATACATATATTAAATATATGATCTGTAAACGAATAGTTTGTAGGAAACATTTTAAAATGAGCCACAGCTCATCTGTAAACTCAGTTAAATGCTTGCAAGTTTTGTTTTTTTTTATTTTGCATTTATAGTTATTCAAGATTATTCATTCGTCTGAAGTCTCGTGCTATATCTAAGCAAAAACCTTAGTAAATTACATCATTCATTCGTTTGTGGCCTCGTGCCACATCTAAGCAAAAAGCTTAGTAAATCACAGCATTATTCATTCATTTGTACAAAGTTGAATATTTCCAAGTAGACATTATGTTAAAATATTTCTTAGTTGATTCGTAGGTTAGTTTTACTCCATATCAACCCTTATAAGTTATTTAATGCCAAATCCAGTTTATACATATATTAGATATATATGATTTATCAACGAATAGGTTGTAGGTAACAATTTTTAAATGCGTCAAAATCCATTTGTTTTCACAAAGTTAAATGGCTTCAAGTATTACAATATAACTCTAATAGTTTTGTTTGCTCATATGTAAATAGTTTTAAGTATTATTATCACACAAAATTAATTATATTCAACATTATTCATTCATTTGTGCATAGTTAGATTTTTTAAAGTATTGCTATGTAAGACTTATGATTAAATTTAACATCATTAATCTGTTTGCATGCTATTAAATAATTTCAAGGATTAAACATTTCTAATAGAATGGGAGTAAAAGAAGTATTACCATTCTGAGTTGACTTGGAAGTAATGGCAATGAAGGAGTATTCCACTTTACCCAAAGTCTCATGACTTATGCCTCACCATCAGATACTTTAGTGTCTTATTTAGGACTTGTTGCTGGGCAGAAGTCACATCCTGGAGAAATACAGTCAGGGTATTTTACAGTCCCAGCCAACTGGGCCTTATTATAGAAAATTTCAAGGCATTAGTCGTATTAGATAGGTATACTTAAATCATTTAATTCATCATCATCATGTCGTGCTGGTAGCACGGATATCCCTGACCCTCTCTCGCCACTTTTCCCTATCGTTCATAGCCCTAGGTATGTCTTCAGGACAACATCCTGTATCCTCACATAGTTGCTGAATGTATGTTCGTGCTGGTCGTCCTGCTTTTGCACGGCCATATGTGGGGGTCCATAAGAGTACATCTCTTATGAGTTCGTCCCTGCTTTTCCAGCAGTGTCCTGCATGTCTGGGTCGTCTAACTTGAATAGTTTTCGTGATAGGAGGCAGCTGGCCGTATCGTTGGTGTCTTGTGGGGTGTTGCCGCCGGGACTTGTTCAAGATTGCTCGCAACATTCTTGTGTAATTGCCGTCTAGCTTCTTCTCCATCCGTTTTGTTAGAGTCCATGTAGTTCATCCATATAATAGTATCGATGTGACCGCTGCCTAGCTGATCTAAATCTCTTTCTTTCTTTCTTTCTTCCTTTCTTTCTTTCTTTCTTTCCAAATTTTCCTGTCTGTCTGTCTGTTTGTGTTTGGGTAACTTTCGCTTCATAAATGTCAATATCTATCTATCTATCTATCAATCTATCAAGTGAAAGTCAGCATCTAAGACAGCCACTAGTTCGTCAAACGCTGGCTTTTCTATTTTCGTAAACAATAGTTTTCTTCGGGCTTCTAATTCAGGAACGTACTCTTTGTTAAAGAGATAGAATAAGAGAGAGAGAACGAGAGAGATAGAGAGGAAAACAAACAAAAATTATTCTTACCTTACACCCCCCCACACACATATATATATAGGTATATAAAAATATCTTTTTAAAGGAATTGGTCCATAAGAGAATTTGTTTTAAGTAAATTATTTTTCTCCAGTATGTGTTTTTGACGTTTTTCGGAGTCTACAAGATGTAAAAGTTTTTTCTGCTGCTCCCCCTGGCTTATATAGTGGCGACTGTTTTAATAAGATAGTAGTTCTTTTTACTTCTAGGATTTGTGACTGTGAATGTCTTTTCGAGTAAATCGTCTGTGACAAAATTTCGTCTCAACAGATGTTTTTCTCTCTTTCTCTTTTTTATCTTCTTTTTTTCTTCTTTTTAAATGAGTGTGTTCTGTGTATTTGTCTCTGCGTGGGTACTCGTGTTCATGTATGTGTATATACTTTCGATTCTTTTGGTTTGTTTTTCTCCTTTTTATTACTCTTTTTCCCCTTAAATAATAGTTGATAGTTCATATGCCATAAACTTTCGCTGAGTACTAATCTTCCTCCCTGAATGATTCGGTGTGTTTGTGTGTGCTGTTAAGTTCTATTTTATGGGGGTTTGGATTTTCTGGGAAGTTTTTTTTTTTTATTTGGAGTAACATGTAGTCATTAGTTTGGTATATTGGCATTATTTTAAAACATCCATTGCTTCATTCGAAAAAAATGTTTTAAAAAATAGAGTCTTCTGTTTTCTGGTAACTTAATATAACTTTTGTGTAAGTATATCCTATTATTTAGAGCTTGCGTTGCCCTATGCATACTTTTTTTACTCGTGTAACATAAGACTGCATAAGTTACGTCTTTTGAATTTCAGCTCATTTTCTTTTTATTTATTATGAAAATCGTTTTTGTGTTTTTTAAGGTATACGATTTTCCTTCAATGATTATATTGCATCTTTTATTCTTGCATTTTGTAACTCCACGTGTTTGTGTTCCTCAAATGTAGAAGCGGTGAGTATCGGTTTTTATTTTTGTGTTGTCTCTGGTATAATGGTTTTTCTGTCAAGTATTTCTTTGATTCTGTCATTGTTTTTAAGTTCTTCGAGACTTTTTATGATTTCTCTGAATAGTTCTGGATTGATATTATTGAGACGTATGCTAGAGGTTCTTCGCTGCCTTTAGGGATGATTCGTAGTTCTTTTGATGATATTTCTTCAGCTAATTCGGATCCCCTATTTATTTGTGTTGTTGGGTATTTCCTCTAGTAAAGGGCTACAGGCAATTCTTTTAGGCGACTTTTTCTGAGGTTTTTATTCGGGAATATGTATATTCTACGTGCTATAGTATAAGGGATAAATGATATGCAGTTTTGTTTTGTTTTTTGCGGGGGTGACTTTCAAAGTAGGGTTATTGTTAGGTGTCTTTAGGTTTGTGGTAAATGTCAGTGATAATTTGGTCATTTCTGTTTTTAATAAGAATTTTAGAAATAGTAGGAGGTGTCCTCGTGATGAAATGGTTAAAGTGATGTACTGCGGAATCGTAGAAAGCGAGTTCGTACTCCACTCTCACTTTCGGGCAAATACCCTTGGGAATGGTATGAACCATCTTATCCTCCTAGCTATGGATTAAATAGTACCACTACTGTTCTTATAGAAAAATGGCTTTAGCATTAAATAACTTACGAAAGTTGATATGCCATTAAACAACAAAAAAAACGAAACCAAACCAGAAATAGTAGTTCTATAAATGGTGAATTTTATTTTAGGCTGTAGGTTTGGAGCAAACCTTTTAAATCGTTATTGTAAATCCATGGGCATTTACAGAATATGTAATAGTCACCTAAGTATCTTCTCTATGATCTAATGAATTTCGTTTTTATATTATTGTATTTTTTTTACCTATGATTTCATATAATTTTTTTCTAAATAAGCTAAGATTAGGGAAGCGTATGCTGATGCCATTTTTGTGCTCATAGCTGTTCTTAAAGTGTGTCTGTAATTTCGGTTATTGAATTGGAAAAGGTCATTATTTACGATTATTTCTATATCATCTGCGATAATTTTTTTGTTGTAAAACTTGGGTGTAATATTTCTGGGTATTATTCTATCCAAAATAAGATGTCTTGTTATCCTAATTCACGGGGAATATTACTCTTCATGTTTGTGACGTCAAATGTAACCATGTGTCAGGAGCAGGGATTTTGGGGTTTTTTTTCTTGTGGAATGGAGTTTGAAAAATGGATGTCATCTCTAAAATAGCTTTTTATCTTATTTAGAAATTGGCGCAGTATTATGTCAATTAGTTAACTGAGTCTATTTGTGGGGCATGATAGGCTTGCTACAATGAGTCTAAATTTGAGGTCAGGGACTGGAATTTCTTCGAAATCCGGTTTTTGTGTTTCTACTGCTTTTTTTTTTAATTCCTCTAACTAGCTAATTTTTTATAGTCCGTAAGATTTGCTACTTTTTTGGTATGTAGTTAGTTTAGAAACCTTTTTACCGTTTTAGTCAGTTTTTCATTGAGTGTTTTGCAGAATTTTGTAATTTTTTATATGATATTATAGCCTATATTTATAGCAATTCATTCATCCAGTAGTATTTCCTGGATTTTGCTTCTGTAATATGTTATATCAAAAATGACGACAGCGTTCATTTTTCTGCTTCTTTTATAATTATATTTTTGTTTTTGTTATATATTTTCATGGCTTGTCTAAGCTTGAGTGGTTCTTTATGCAGTATTTTCTTTCAGATCAATTTTCCATAGTATTTCAAAAAATGTGTTTAATTCCCCGTTGTTGTTTTTGTCTGGGAAGAATTTGGATTTATTTTTTACAAGGGAGTTTTCTGAATTTTTGCACACACACACACACACACACACACACACACACACACACACACACACACATATATATATATATATATATGTATATATATACAAATATATACACAGACGTATAGACACACACACACACACACACACACACACACACACATATATATATCCATGTACATATGCATAGATAATTGTATACAAACGAAACGTATATATACACAGATATATGCATATGCATGTACACATATGAGACGGAAGTACACATATATATAAATACATATTCTCATATATATATACATATATACACATTTATATATTCCTACAAATATAAAAAAATATTTACGTTTACATATAGATATTCGTATATATATATATATATATATATATATATATATATATATATATATATATATATAAATACATTTACACATAAATGTGCATATATATATATATATATATATATATATATATATATATATATATAAATGAAGTGCATACGATAAGTTTCCAGACTTTTTTCGTATGGGCACTTTTATTGATAGTACACACATGAAACTCTAGTCCCCTTCAAAGTAATCTCCTGCGGCTGCAATGCTCTTGTTGTACCGTTCCAACAACCTCTGGAAGGCCCCATCGAAGTCCTCTTGTGTGAGCGTGCCATTGTCCTTTGTCACAGCCTCTTTCATCTCCTCAATTGTCTCATAACGACAGCCTGTGAGCTTAGGGAATAACCAAAAGTCACAGGGCGCAAGGTCTGGACTATAGGGAGGCTTAGGAGCTGTCTTGATGCCCATGTTGGTCAAAGAGTCTTTGGCAAGGATGTAGTTGTGGACTGATGTATTGTCCTGGTAGAAATTCCACTGACCCGATTTACCCGATAGATATTCGTCTATCAGTCTATTCTCAAAAGGAAAATAGAGAGTAGCTTTGCTCAGTCGATAGAGGAAAGGAGTCATCTTTTGGTTCATAAGGCATAGCTTCCATGTCGATGAGGGACGATCTCAATTAAATTCCCAATTTATTGCAGATCTGACTGCATCTCAGCAGAAGAATATGACCCCCCGCCAACAACGAGTGTCCTTGATATAACACTAAACCATCTGAGGGTAAGGCTCTAGCGTTGGAGTTTTAGGGAATGTGGAGAACTTTTCATTGACATTACTCTCAGGTCCACTCTGATTCGGAGTATTAGTATCTGTGGGGGTTCAATAAATGGGTCAAATAGAAATGTTTAATCATTTTCTGTACTTGAAAGCATTTAACTGTGTGCAGAAATTATTTTTAGGTTTGGTTTATTTGGTTTGATTTTATGGTATATCAACCATTGTACATTACTTAATGCCAAATTCATTTTCATGAATATGAATATTCACACATATTCTATTTCCAACTATTCAGTTTAGCATAAGTACAGTTTTTTGTTTACACACATTTAAATGTAAAAACCGTTCTATTTCAAACAATTCAATTTCCATAAGTACACAGTTTAAACGCAGTTTACGTTGTTGTCACATGGACTGATGTTTGAAATTTGTTGGGACTCTTAGGGACATAACGGAAGATGATATAAACAATGGAGAAAAGGAAGAGAAAAGGAATATGAACCTATTGTTCATGAGACTAAATTTAAATTTAATATATAAGGCCCAATGAAGTATGAATATGTGTGAAGAAAAAATTGATTAAAATTAGATATGTTGTAGCTATTTAGAGCAAATTTACCTAAGAAAGGGGATAGATTGTAAAACCTGGGACGAGAATTAATGGAAGATAAAAGCGAAATATCACTGGCTTCAAAAATTTGTGTTGATTTTTTATTATGGATATGAGCTAACATTGTATCTGCATTGATATTGAAGTTATAGTTAGTTTAAGATAAGTGTAGGAAAAGTGCATTAAGAAAATTGCCAAATCTAATGTTACGTTTGTGCTCATATAGACCTTTTTTTTTTTGGCTTCTGGCAGTTTCGCCAATATATTTAATTTTAGTTTTTGCTAGGAATAGAAGAGACGCCAGCATTAGATTTGCTATATTGATGATAAGTTATGAATAGTTTTCAAGGATAAAGTAACAATTCTAATAGAAGGTTACTTAAATTATTTTCTATAAAGTTAGTGGAAGAATTACTAAGTAAAATAATGTGTTTATGTGGAAGTCTTATTTTATTATAAGGTGTTTTCATAGCAATTTGAGATCATTTTCTTTTGTGGATTTCAAAACCTTTAGATTTAAAAACTGTATAAAAGTTTTAGGGTAAAGAAAGTTTAAAAAGGAATTTTCAATATAATTGAATTCATCGTTTAGTTATTTAGGGGAGCAAATGCGGAGGGGCCTAAGGTAGAAACCTATAATAATTCCTCTTTTAGTGTTAGTGTTATGGTGTAAATATAAATCTATATAATCATTTTACAGGTGGTTTTGTGGAATAATTTAAATTCTGATTTGTCATTATGTCTTATAAGTAAGATATCTAAGAAGGGTAAAGAGTTGTTGGTTTCTAGTTCGTCTCTGAACTTTAAGGTTGGTTCCGTCTTGTTCAGTTTTATCATCTTCCATTATATCCCATCAAATTTCAAACATCAATCCACGTGACAACTTAATAATAAGAACGCTGAACATGCTATAATAAATCTTTCTTTTTATACACACTTTCTTTTCTCCTCATATTTCACCAAACATCCATCGCTATTTGACCAACATTTTTCAAGAATTTAAAGTCCTAAAGAAAGTTATTACAGCAGAACGTCGACTTTCATAATAAATTCATCAAATTTTAGATTATTTGTTTTTTCAACTTTTCTTGATATATTTATATAAACATGATTTAGCATTAAATAAACTACAAGGGTTGATATGCCGTAAAACACAACCAACCAAATTAACTGATTAACTCTTCCAAGTATCGGTCACAAATAACTTTCTGAATCAAACTGAATTGAATCATCTCTCTCTCCCTCCCTCTCTCTCTCCCTCTCTCTCTCTCTCTCTCTCTCTCTCTCTCTCTCTCTATTAACAGGTGATATATCCCTTGGAATAAACGAATTATTCCTATATAATACCAAAAACTTAGAAACAAATATACGCTTTCAAATAACTAATAATAATATCAATAATTTGTTTGCATACACTTATATGATTTCAAACATTTCAACTATGGTTTCAAACAGATCTTTGACCCATAGACAGGACCCTACCATTCATTACCTCGACATAGTTTCGTGTCATACCCAGGACACCCATTTTGAGAGGGATTTATACCCATCCGCCGGGAATTTAGATGACATATTCTAAGGTTCTCCGATATAAAGTATTCAAATACACACACACAATACATATATATATATATATATATGTATATATATATATATATATATATATATATAGTAATAGTGACAGTGCGAGTGTATTTCCCATACATGCAATATATAGTTTGCTCTATTCCTTATCAAAGAGTGCTCACTGTCAGCTGGAGCATATATGTATCTGTGTAAGAATAGCGTAAGGAGAGTGTCAACGGCCCTTACACTCAACAATGCTGTTGACTGTGTCATCGCTATCCTAACATTATATATATATATATATATATATATATATGTGTGTGTGTGTGTGTGTGTGTGTGTGTGTGTGTGTGTGTGTGTGTGTGTGTGTGTGTGTGTGTGTGTGTGTGTGTGTGTGTGAGAGATAGATATTGAAAATGAGACATATTACCAAGTTTCCGAAGGTTAATTTTCGAGATAATTTCTCTCTCGGAAAAGGAGAGATTTTGACAATCTTGTTGTTTTGACTTTGTGCTATACTCAGATAATCTTAGTAAACATCTTTACAACACGAAGTGTGTGCTACTCGTTGAAATAGTAATTGATTTTCCCGGCAAGCAAGTTCCTTTCTTTCTTAAACGATCGACATAGTACAAGTCTTATTTTCATTCAGGACATGTTCAAGAAAATATCAACAAGATATATTTCAGTATGATTTGCTTTTTGAACTCAACAGTCATTACATTTTTTCTAAATCTCCATCGGGATTTAGATGTAGCTACTTTTATTCCACATAAGTGGAATATCATGACAAGCTTATTTGTCTAAGCCATTTTTAAACACCTTGTCTGCCGTCTTTCTAATTCTAAAAATGTAATGTGAACTTTCTTTATAAGCCATAAACCTAATTACATACCAGAGTCATTCAATAAATATTTTTGAAAAAAAACAAAATGTTTTTTTCAAAATTCTTTTCCAGACAAAAAAACTACATTTTTTGGAATTGGTCTATGGCAAAAATTATTTTAGTCTCTCAAAATTAATTGTTTTGAGGATATTCAAAATGGGGGCAAATCAGGGTGCTCCCGTCTTTAATAAAGGTGTGGCATCAAATTTTTGTTGGCTACGATGTTCAGGCCAGGTGAAATTTATACAACCAGTGATGTATACGAAGAAACCTGTTTTATTTAAAAATATTTCTACATGGGCTAAACATTCTGTTTTCAACTACAAAAATACACACCCTTGTGTCGAAACACACTGACACTCCGGTAAAGAAAATGTTTTGGGAGCAGCAGTCAGTAAAGAAAGTCATGCTGATAGTCTTCTGGGGCATGAAAGGACCCATGACGATTGATTTCCTTGAATGAGTTGAGAAATTAAACAGGGCATCATGTTGTGAGTTCCTTAGCCAAAATTCACCTTATTATTGAATGAAGTTCGTATTGATACTTTTTTTGTAGAGTCATGTTTTTATCAAAATTTCTTATATGAAGATTAATGATTTTTATCATTTAGCGTATTCCGAGACCAGTCAGGTATGATAGATGATAGGTATGGATGCCAAGAGAAAGTCAGGGGACTCCGTGCTGTAAGCATGAGTTGACGCTGATGATGATTATATTTTTCGAGAATATTTGATGATTTGATCTTTCATATTTCCTCTTTTCGACTTGGTTTCTATACTGCTTTTTCGTATATTTGATAAAACATTATGATATTTACTCGAAATGCACGAAAAAGACGTTAACTGAATTGATTAATAATTCTTAGGAGCTTCTGAGCACTCCATAAGGCTATAAAGTATCGTTGTATTATGAACAAACTAAAAATGTAAAAAATACTTTGGATACTTCAACGAACCACATATCTATCTATCTATCTATCTATCTTGTCCTAATGGCTCGAGAGACCGGGTTTCAATCCCGGGTCAAGTCATACCAAAGACTCAAAAAATGATTCTTGATGCAGTGTGGCTTAACACTTAGAATTATTAGTTACAGATCAAGGGTAAAGTGGATCAATCCAGAGAAAGCAGTACCTCCCTCCTCAGCAACTCGGTAAATTAGCTTTTGAAAGTAAGCCTTTGGGTCGTCCTTGGCTATGGTTGCCAAATTTGCCTATACATATATATTCTTTAAGAAAAATACCCAAAGACCGGTTACTTTAGGATTATAAATTTATTTCCATTCTGTTTTGTATTTCTGATGTAAACCAAAGACACGAATAAAAATATAACAGGACTTCTTCAGATCTTATGGATAAAATAAGATCTGAAGAAGTCCTGTTATATTTTTCTTCGTGTTTTTGGTTTACATCAGAAACACAAAACAAGATGGAAATAAATTTATAATCTTAAAGTAACTGGTCTTTGGTTATTTTCTTAAAGAAAGTATTGTTCTGTAATATTAATTACATTGAGCTCTCTACCAGGAAAATTTAAATGTTCAGTTTTGAATGATTTTCTTGTCCTGAAGGAATTACTCCCAACTCTGGTTTAACTGGACTGAATAATACTATATATATATATATATATATATATATATATATATATATATATATATATCATCTCTCTATAATCTATATATTTCATATATTGTCTATCTATAAATTCAAGTATATATATATATATATATATATATGAGAAAAATGATTTATGCTAAGATAAAAACAATAAAATACGCGTTCACATTAATGAATGGCTGTTCCCGTCTTCTTAAATCTAAGAAGCAAATAAAAATCAATAATCAATATCTGTAATTCCATTCACTTTTTCATCTCCCAAGACATAGCAACGGAACCAGAAGAAATTTACCTAAGAACAAGTAGACGTTAAACATTATCTATCAAATAAATGTCTTAAAGTAACGTCCAAATTTGCTGCCTTTCATCAGGTTCGTGTCTACTTTTAACACACAGCGGAGAAGCTACGTGCCAGTGACATGTAAAATAATTTGTCTAGGGTATCTCGTCTTGTTTAATGGCATATCCGGCCAAAACCTCACAAATATCAAACGATCACTTTTCAGCGCCTAAGTAAAACAGAACTTTCTTTTTTTTTATACCATACGGCTTCCTATACTAAACGATTTCTACCGTTTACTTGTCACATACTTTTTTTTCTTACATTAGATTTTCTTTTATTAGAGTTTTAACTAATCATTTCCCAGTTGATTTCGGAAATTCGGTTTATTCTTTTTATCTATCGATTAATTTATTTTTCTGAAGTTGAATATCTATTCATTTCTTTCCTGTTCTTTCAATTGAAACATTCACCTTTGGGATTCTTCCAACTCTTTCATTATTTCGAAAGCGACTTTTATCAGCCAGGGATATCAAAGATGAGAATCATTTAAAGATACCACGACTCGACACTTGTGACATGAAGTAACGGAAATTAAGATGAAATAATTGACAATGCTCCATCTAAAAAATCCCAATGATAATACCAATAACACTAAAAGTGTGCAACAAAACACAGTCGTCTAGAGGCGCAGAACACAGTCGTCTAGAGGCGCAGAACCCACTGACAGTATCTCTGCAGAGGGGTAAACCCTCCCCCAACCTGCAAAGAGTGTCCTGAGCTCACAATCAGATTGTTTAGTATCATACTAAACAATCTGATTGTGAGCTCAAGTCCTGGAGCTTTGAGGAATGTTGAGTACCCCTTCATTGCCATTGCTCATAAGTCTACTCTGGCCAGGAGAAGTAGAACCTGATAAGGTCCTATCTATGGGTCAAATAGAACTGTTTGACATTTAAACTGAGTGCAAATAAAGAGTGATGTTTAATTGAATTGAATAGATAGAAATAGAACTCTTCCACCATTTCAGTGTGAGTAAATATATGACAGCCTAATTGAATTGTTAGTGATACCTATAAATACATAGAAACATTTAACTGAGCGTCAACGAATGAGTAAAGTTGAAAAAATTATGAATGTTAAGTAGCAATACTTGTATACAAATAAATGAATCGTTTTGAATAGAATAATTAGTGTTAAATAGCAATACATGTAAACACTTCACTGTGCGTAAGCAAATAATTTATATTGAATAGAATTATAAGTGTTAGATTGCAATAATTGAAACCATTTAATTGTGTAGAAACAATAGTATGCATACAAATTAGTTCTAACTGATTTTTAAATGGAATTACTTACAAACTATTCACTTACAAATCATTTGTATATTCATTTAAATATATATGTTGTATACTATAACTATATCAATCACAAATGTTATACATATACATATTCATATACAGATGCAAAACACAGGCGGACCCTGTTGTTCAGGTACGAACGGTTTATTAATTTCTTGACTTCAGTTCTTTGACTCGAGGAGAGAGACACAATTTTAATTATGCTAACCCCACCCAACGCGCAGCTCATCTTGTGATGTTTAAGATCTCTGTCGGTAGAGACCCGAAAAACCTAACTACATCTTTCAACGACCGAAATCCAACTCTATGTCTCAATGGCAGAAAATCAACTCTCTGCATCCATGGTACAATTTCAACTACAACTGACCCTTTTTCAAAATCCTCAAATTCTCAGGATCATCTCTTCCGGGCATGACGTCATCCACACTCTAGCCCTATTTCCTGCCTGTGGTTTATTATGAAAATAGTGATTGTCATTGACTATACACCTGAATAGTTCAAAACCCTACCAAACTGAATGATAAAATAAAATTAACGAAAAATGATTAATATAAAAAATCATTTCTTAATTATATAACACATGCAAATTAATGGTTAAGGGATAAAAATTGTTCGCGTTCGAAATACTTGAAACCATTTAAGTGCGTGTAAATAAAGAGCTCAGGTTCATATAAAAAGATTATCAACAAAATGTGTTTACAAATCATCTTTAATATGTAAGGATAAACAAAATTTGGCATTACATGACCATCAGTAGTTGATATACCATAAACCCAACCAACCAAACTGCATCACAAAAGGTATGAAGAAATGGAAATTAATTGGTTTGGTTTCTTCATTTAATTGTACAAGTTGTCTCACAATAGATGTAACCCATTTATATGATAATGATTTATTACTGAGATAAGTACAATGGCGGTCATTTGAAACACGTCCTGCAAAAAATGTATCCGTTGAGATAGAGACATCAAATCAATGTTTGTTTTTTAATTGTTACAGGTTCCAGGACATGCAATCTTTTTGAAATTTCTTGTCTTAGTAATAAAGCATTATATTAATGGTTTGCATCTATTTTGAAACTGTTTTGAATGATTTTGTCTCCAAATAAGAAGTGTCGCAAAATATTTTTCCTCTCTTGTCCAAGGCTTTGGGATCGAGGAATAATAGTTGTTATAGTATACTAATTTCAAATATGAAACAAAAATAGACCAACATTATAACTAGTAGAGTTATTAGCAGTTACATGGATCATTGAGACACACTATATATCAACCTTTGTGGGTTATTTAATGCTAAAGTTATCATTGGAGTGATTCTGTTTAACCTATAGCGGGAGAGGAGTTAATGTGATTTATTCCTTTCCGAAGGGTATTCATCCAAAACTGAACGTAAGAACACGACAGGTGCTCAAACTCGCTTACTTCGAAGCCGCAGTTCGACACTTTTGCAATTACGGCATAGCAAAGTTCTATTAGCCACATGAGAACTAATCATAGCAGAAGTTAAAATCTGAAGAGGCATCGTCCAGAGAGACTCGCCTTCGCCATTACAATTTTTATTGCAATGATGGTACTTTGTTATATATTGAAAACATTCACAAAAGACTAAAGATTTACCAATTCACAGGAAAAGATAATATATATATATATGGATATTAAGATATTTGCCAAAAATGAAAAACAGGAGGTCCCTAGGCAAACTATTAGAATCTACAGCCCCGATATAAGAATGTAATTTGATTTTGAAATATGTGCCATGCTAATAATGGAAAAGGTAGAAAAGGAAGGAATAGAATGGCCAAAGATAAAATGAAAAACCGGAGGTCTCTATACAAACTATTAGAATATGCAGCCACGATATAGGAATGTAATTTGATTTTGAAAAATGTGCCATGCTGATAATGGAAGAGGTTGAAAAAGAATCTATAGAAGTGCCCTAACAGAAAAAAGCATCAGGACACTTGAAGATAAAGAAAATTATAATTACCTGGGAATACTGGAAGGAGATACTATCAAACAAATGTTGAATAATGACAGGAAGATGCTTTCGATAGGCCGCATAAGTTGCGCGGGTGACAAAGCCCGGTGTACCCCTATGTCTTAAGGTAAGCAAAACACGGTGGAAATGCCACATGAATTGCGTGGATGGTCTGCCTGAATCATGAAGTGTGACAACGAGGTTTTCGTGGGCGTCCGAAAAAATATATAACGACTGAAGATTTTCGACCCAGTGAAAACGAAGGAGCCATCAGAAGAATCACTAGACGTCACACCTTTCAGGGTGCTGGACTTGTTCCAGACGGCCCAGGGTGGAGAGAAGAGGAGAAAGGTCCGTGCTGCACGAGTCTCGCGAAAGCAAGGAGAATCTAAGATGATTAAAAACCTTGAGATAATTCCAAACGAACGAAGCAGAGAAGTGTAAAAAAAATCGACTCGAGTCGATTATTTTATGAGTAATAAAAAGTGAAAAGACAGACTCGCTAAACTTGGAAGCGGTATTATCCAAGAAGGAAAAAGAAGGGTGTCTTGCGAGGTCTCTGATGTTGAAAAACATATAAAAGATAAGATAATTAGATATTTTTAGTTCACCTTGTACCAGTCTTGCGAAAGAAGAACGAAGAAGAAGCGGAGATGATTAAATGTTTTCAGTTGACCTTGTACCAGTTTTGTGAAAAAAAAACGACGCAAGAAGTCAAAGAGATTTCACAGAAAAACTGCACCGTCACCCCTGTAAGTATGCAAACTCAGTTATCTGCGTTCCTTTCGTTAACTCCAAAATTTTGTGCATTTCGTTTTAAAAATAAAATAAAAGAAGCAGTTTATATTTTCAAACATAAGTGTTGTTGTCAGTTATACAGGCATACAACACAAAGAGAGGCAAAGGAAAAAAATAAGAAATAATAATCTCTGAAGTACAAGAGAATTTTTTTAAACCAATGTCGTAGAAATCTCATGAAAGGAATAAATAACTGGGCAGTTCACTTCTAAGATACTCTGTACCCTTTCTAAGCTGAACAAGAGAGAAACTCATACATATGGACTAACGGAAGAGGATATTTACGACGATGTAAAAAGCTTTACACCCGGCAGATGGTATAGACTCTCAAGTGTCAAAAAATGTGGAAGAGAATTCGCCAGCATAGAGGATTGCTTAGATAAAAAATTAAAATACTCGAGCAATACACAAAAAGAGCGATGAAATACAAACCGCAGCAACCAGTAAGATCAATATCAGTAGAAATAACAGTAGAAATTACTGAAAGGACAAGCAGAAAAGCAAGAAATAAAGAATCTTAGGAAGAAAATTAGGAAAAATAACAATAAATACTTCAAGTGAAAAAGTAAGGACATTTCAAAGGAGATGACCTGGGCATGGTTACTCCAAGGAAACTTCAGAAGAGAAATTGAATCTCTGAGAATAGCAAAACAAAAACATCCTAAAGTCTAATTATATCGTAACACAAATTGATAATCCCAAGTAAAACAGCAAGAGTTGGTTATGTGGTGATAAGGCTCAAACAATTATTTAGATAATTGAATACAACAAACTAGGATAAAATATACAAGAACATAGAGGACTGAATGAGGAAAGTTATCCACTGGGAATTGTACAAGAAACTAAAACTATTTCCGTTATTACTAGTTTTGCTTCCTCTTATAATTGTTGCTCTTTATCCTAATCTTCCACTTCCATACATGTCCACGAAATTAAATTTAAGGAAATAGTTACCGACAAAGCTTTAGCTTGCTTCCCACATTTTTTCCATAACGTCTAGCCTATTAAAACTTAAGCCACCTTAAATACAACAACATCCACATAGTCTCACACGGTTATTTTATATATGCAGATCAGTGAATTTCCTTATTACATCTTTTATCACAAGATTATGGGTCGATACACACTTTGATCGTTAGAGCTAAACAGGCTCAAAACAGACAGCTCTCAAAAAAAAAAAAAATTAATAGGAAGTTAATCAACTGAGATTGTTAAAAGAAACAGGCATGTCAAGCACACACATAATTTGATATCTTCTTTTGTTTGTTGTCGTTTGTTTTTTAATAAAAAGTAATAAATAATTAGTTTCAGACAATTAAGAATTATCAAAAATACAACATTTCCAGACATTTCCTCATGCATAAAGATAGCATAATCCAACGCTTCGGAATATTGCATCTGTCAATAAACAAGTAATGCGTGATTTGTGAAAAGCAGAATAACAGCAGGGAGTATTTTCAAAATAACATCGAATAGTTTCAACTGTAACATGAGAAAAATATAAGAAAATCTCTAATATAAGAAAAATAAAGATGTTGACGTGTTCATAACAAAATTGCTTCAAAAATAATTATATCAAATATGTACAAATACTGAGGAAAGCAAAAATCTCTAGAAATGGAATTAGGCGTATATATCTATGTCAAAAAGTCATATATAAATATGTATCGAAAATTGTATTGAGGGGAGTCTCAGTAGCATAGTGGCTAAGGTTCTTGTCTGTGAGATTGAAGTAAGCGAGTTCAAACTCCCATAGCTCAATTACGTTCAATTTCAGAATAATCCCTTTTGAAAAGGAATCGACTTCCCTATCCTCTCAGCTATGGGTTAAGATAGTACCCTAGCTATTTTTTCTATAAGGATGCATTTGGCATTAAATAACCCACGAACGATGATATGCAATTAAATAAGGAAACCAAACGAAACAAAACCAACATAATTTGTCATCTGGAAGTTCTAACATTTCGTATCTTTGTTATCTAACATTTGATTCTTAAAGATTTGTTCAACCAGTCAGTGGGATTTAGAATATGCTAACCGTATCTCCTGTACAAGAATACCCTCTAAGAACAGCTACCCCTTTAAAAACAACTGGGTTTGACACTGAGTAGCTTCTTATAGTAAGGTTCTAGTAATGGAAATCTGGAATTTTTATTGCTCTCTGGTCTACTCAGACCTGAAGTGGTAGTACCCATTAGGGCCTCATCTATTGCTTAAATGCATCTGTTTAAAAACTATTCGCATTTGATGGGGCCACGTATAAAAACTCTTTAGAAACAATAAACGTGATTTTCAAATCCCTAGGCAGATAAACATCCGGTTAAAATCAATCAATTAAAAATTGGAATATGTTCCATTAACTTGTGATATCACTGATAGGATTTATATCATGTAATTCAGTGGCCTACAGGAAGAAGAAATAAAAGTTTTACCTCATGAAAAGTTCTAACTTTTTGTAACAATTTCTGCTGATTTAAAAAAAGACATTCACTTTTTTCTCAGGAGGTCCCTGTTGTTTTCCTAGAGAAAGTCACAATTATGAAATAAATGTTATTTCTATCACAGAAAGAAACTCTAATTTATCCTATTTACACGTCAACAAAATTCAAAAACGAGAAGAATTAAGTTAATTTTACAAACACAAAGTACTTATACGAGGATCATTAAATAAGTTTCCAGACTTTTTTCGTATGGGCACTTTTATTGATAGTACACACATGAAACTCTTGTCCCTTTCGAAATAAACTCCTCCAGCTGCAATGCAATTGTTGTACCATTCCAACAACTTTTGCAAGGCCCCATGGAAGTCCTCTTGTGTGAGCCTGTTAATGACCTTCATCACAGCCTCTTTCGTCTCCTCAGTTGTCTCGTAACGACAGCCTCTGAGCCTAGGGAATAACCAAAAATCACAGGGAGCAAGGTCTGGACTATAGGGAGGGTGAGGAACTGTCTTGATGCCCGTCTTTGTCAAATAGTCTGTGACAAGGATGGAGTTGTATTGTCCTGGTGGAAATGCCACGGACCCGATTTGAAGAGTGCTGTCCTCTTCCGACGGAATCTCTTCCTGAACCTCCTTAAAACCTCAACAGAGTAACCCTAACCCTAACCCTTTGGCCAATCAACTCTGGTGTATTGACTTTCTTACTCCTCCCACACCTCTCATGATCCCTCACAGACTCCCTGCCTTCCTTGAATCTCTTATGCCACTCAAAATCTGATGCTCGATTTATGCAAAATGCTCTAAAAGCAGTCTGAAGCATTCCATTCGTTTCTGTGGCATTTTTATTCCAAGTTTAAAACAGAATTTTATTGCATATCGTTCATTTAAAGAGTCCTCACGTCCAGATTGCATTTTTGAAATTCACCAGCTGTGACAGCTATAGTAGGGTGTATTCGAATTCCTGCTGTCGCTGTTAATTTGAACCTGAAATCTTAAAAATTGGTCAGTCATCTCATATGATGTATAGCAATAACATATTGAATTTTCAAGAGTCTACGACAATTTTAAATACCAGTACAAAATATGTCTGTAAACTTATTGAAGGCACCACGTACATACGAACTCATTTTCCAACTTGTTAAGGTTTTTCTTCCAAAAATTCATGAGAAAAAGATTAACTAGGCTTCTCCATACATTCAATAAAATAAATTCAATGATGTCAATTGTATCGACGTGAGATAGAATGATTGGCTGAATGATTAGAAATATAATATAATAAAATAGAAATATAATTTCAAGAGATACAAATGTTTTGAAAACATATAAAACCCTAATAATACATCATATGCAATATTGTACCCAGGCATGGGCTCCAGTATCAAGACATGGAAACTGGAATTTTGACTTGTTTGTTTGTTTCGTTGTTTGAACCGTATTTTATGGTATCTCAACCCTAATGATTTGTAAGCGAATAGTTTGTTGGAAATTATTTTAACCGACTTAGAGCTCATTTATTTGCACACAAATGGTTTCAAGTATTGCTATCTTATACTTTTAATTCTATAATCATTTGTCTGTACACAGTTAAATGGTTTCATGAATTGCTACTTAACATTAGTATTTCCATAGATCAATATTTATCACTAATATTAATACACAGCTAAATGGATTCATATAAATCATCGTCATCATCATCCTCTTGTCGTGCCACCAGCATGTATATCCCTCACTCTCTCTCTCTCGCCACCCCTCATCTTTCATCGCTTCCAGCAGGTCCCCAGGGCTACACCCTGTATCCTAACAAAGTTGCTGTATGTGGGTTTGAACTGGCCGCCCTGATTTTGCACGGCTATGTGAAGGGATCCATAGGAGTACATCACTTATGAGCTTGTCCTTGCTTCTTCAGCAGTGTCCTGCATGTCTGGTTCGTCTAATTTGGATAGTTTTCGTGATGGGTGGTAGGTGGCCGCGCAGCTGCTGCTTTGTCGGGTGTTGCCTCCAGGACTTGTTCAATATTGCTCGCAGCAGTATTGTGTAGTTGCCGTCAAGCTTTTTCTCCAGCCGTTTAGTTAGCGTCCATGTTGTGCATCCGTATAGCAGTATCGACCCGATCGCAGCTTGGAAGAAACTGCGTATCATTAGTAAATGATTTAACAGTTCTATTTAACACATAGGGGGACTCCAACAGACCCTACAACTCCTAGTGAAAGTGGAACTGGGAGTAATGGCAAAGAAGATGTACTCCACATTCGCCAAACTCCAAGACTGGAGCCTCAGCATCAGATGCAGTTTAGTATCATAGTTAGGACACCCAAAATCTTTTTTCTCAACACCATTGCTTCTCAGCCATTACTTTCAAGCACCTTTAATATAAAATAGTTGAGTGTTTTGTTTTTTGTTTTGTTTTGTTATTTTTTATCACAAGAGCAATTTGAAGAATATTGTGGGGACAATCAATAAGGTGTTAAGGCTTGATATTGATCGCATCGTGTATCTCCTCCTCCCCGTTAAGGGTCAAAGTGGAGTGTTGTAAGTCACGTGACCACTTTGGCTATCGGGTAACCAAGATCTCGTCCTCAAGCATTTTGGTTCGCCACCCACGGTCAGCAGGTGCCCGGGTCTGGTTAGGTCCAATCCCTATACAGAGGTGCAGTTGGCGTATTGTACTGCCCCGGTAGCGCGATAGAAATTGGAGTTTAATATTGAGATAATAAAACAAGTAAAAGATTACAGTTACAAGGAACGATTAGAGAAATAAGGATTAACTTTAAAGAAGAATGAGAAGTGATGTAAATAAAACTTTCAAAAGAATGGAATTTCCAATTATAGTAGATATTTTTTTAGATATTTCTTGAACTGTAAATTTTCTGTAAAGGCAGATTTCAAAGACTACGTCTACTAATCAATTGGAGTTTTTTGGTAACAGAGTAATATTGTTTGGGGACAATTTGCCTTATCAAATCAAAAATAGTAATAGTATAAAAATGCAAGATTGAATTATATTATTTCTGAAATGATGGTAAGAAAAATAATCTAATAGTGCATTTTTGGGTACGATCAGACGAATTAATTGACCGAATTTTATTTGTAAATAAATACTGTAATATTTTATTTATATATACATTTATTTGTATATGAGGAAATATTCTCTCTTCTTTAAGGTTCATATCTGAAGATAGTAAAAAGGTGAGATAAACAACATTAGTGGCCTAATGAGTAGAGTGTTCGCCTATATTACGGGAGACCAGAGTTCAATCCCTGGTCGAGTCATAACAAAGATTCAAAAGATGGTACTTGATGCCGCCTTGCTTAGCACTCAGCAAGTTAAGATAAGGAGCAAGGGTAAAGTGGAGCAATCCTGGGAATGGAGTAGCGCCCTCCCCAACACCTCGGTGTAGTAGCCATTAAAAAGGGAGCCTTCAGGTCACCCTCGACAGACTAAGAATATTTCAATAGTCTTTGATATGCAATCAAATAGTTAAAATAAAACTGAAACATTGGAGGTGAAACAGTGAAATAAGAGAAAAATGTTAGAATTTGACAAGAATTAGTAGAAAACTTTCAAACTCTCGAATTAAAAAACAACTCGTACTGTATTTTTTTAAGTGATTTTGGCATCGACATGTTGAAATAGAACGTATGACATTGTAATACTTGGAAAAAAAGTTACAGCACTACTCAAATTTAGTGCCACATCTCAAATATCAAAAAATCCCACAAAAATATTAAATTCTGCAAAGCAATGAATTATCAAAACAAAACAAAAAAGAGGAAATCTTTCCCACCAAAACAAACAAAAAAAAAACAAACTTTCACACAAAAAATCTGTCCTTTTGTTTCATTCTAAAATTCAGACTATGGCATTTCATTTCATTTCATTATATAGCACGAACGGAACAAGGCCATGGACATCTCCAGAAAAATAAAAGTAGATTGCGAGCAATACTGAACAAGTCCTGGCAGCAACACCCCACAAGATACCAACTATACGGCCACCTGCCTCCCATCACGAAAACTATCCAAGTTAGACGAACCAGACACTGCTGGAGAAGCAGGAACGAGCTCATAAGTGATGTACTCCTATGGAACTCCACATATGGCCGGGCAAAAACTGGACGACCAGTTCGAACATACATTCAGCAGCTATGTGAAGAGACGGGATGTAGCACTGAATGCCTGCCAGAGGCGATGAACGATATGCAGAAGTGGCGAGAGAGGGTTAGAGATATCCGTGCTAGCGGCACGACTTGATGATGATGATGATGACATTCTCGAAATCAGCGCTGCAAATTGAAAACAGTTATAAACATTTCGTGGCAATTTAATTGTTGGTTTATGTAAATACAGAGCGAGTGAGGCGTTCTCACCGATGACTATCAGCGTAGTTTGCAACTAACCCTAACCTGGAGCGGCTCCTGTTATGCTGATAATGATGATGAGTGGTCATCCTAGGGTTTGGGGAAAACAAATTCAAAATCAGAATTCATTTTAAAACTACGGGTTCCAGTTTAATATTCCTATACTTCATTCAGTTAGTAATTAAGTGGAAATTGGTGGAAAGAGTTGACGGTCACTCTTTGCCGGGGTGAAGATTCGCTAATTTTTGCGTTCAATCTGACCTTTCTTTGGTGCTGGGGAAAATCAATTCTATACTATCCAGTAAAATTTCATTTTGTTGTCGATAACAAATGACATCCGTTCTATCTGAATTTTCCCCACATCTGACGCACGTTTCTTTCCAACAGCTTCTTTCCTAGAACACTATGAATCAAAATCCCTCTTGAATGTTTTCCCCCTCAACTAAAACCTTACATAGCCAAGTCGGTTTGGGGCTGTAAAATAGACCGACTGCATCTCTGAAGAGGGGTAAGACCCCACCAACGAGTACCCTGGATATGACACTAGACAATCTGATAGTGACGCCCCAGTAATGCTGCCGGAGCTTTGGGGAATGTGGAGTACCCCTTCATTACAAATCGCACCGAGAACCACTCTGGCCGGAGTTGTAGCACTTGATAGGGTCTTTTAAAACTGATTGACAGTTAAAGTAAGTGCAAACAAATGGCATATGCTAAATTGAATTTTTAGAAATAGAACTGTTTGATTCTTTGACTGAGTGTATCTAGAAATGTGTTAACAAATCATATATACAATTTCCATGCATAAACAGGCAATAACCAACAATAGTTGATATGACATAAAGCTCAACCAAACAATCATAGACTTTTTTAAATCCTGGATTAATTAGTGCATTATATTGTCTTAGTTTGGATTTCGGTTTTGTCGTCCCTTCGTAATAATTTTTCTTACATCTCTAAACTTTATTATTTTGATTGAATTTACCCAAACTCTTCTCCATTACAGTAAAAATGTGATTCAAGGTCAACTTTTAATGGATCTTATCTGTAATTACCTTAAAAATCACCAAATCTTTCACTAGTGCTGTTACTTTGTAATCAACTTTTCTTATCTCCTCATACTTCTTAAGGAGCGTAACGAGACTTTACCAAATTATATCTTACATCCTCACCCTTGTTACGAGCATGGCGTAAATTTCACAAATTATAACTAACATCCTCATCCTTGTTACGAGCATGACGCAAAATTAACAAATTATAACTAACATCCTCATCCTTGTTACGAGCATGACGTAAAATTAACAAATTATATCTTACATCCACATCCTTGTTACGAGCATGACGTAAATTTTGCAAATTATTGGCCTAGCGGTTAGAGTGTTCGCCAATGGCCCGGGAGACCTGGGTTCAATCCCAGGTCGAGTCATACCAAAGACTTTAAAAATGGAACTTGATACCACCTTGCTTAACACTCAGCATTATAAGGTACGGTTCAAGGGTAAAGTGGAGCATTCCAGCGAAAGGAGTAGCGCCCTTCCCTACACCTTGGTGTAGTAGCTATCGAAAAGGGAGCCTTCGGGTCACCCTCGACTATGGTCGCTCACTTATATCTTACATCCTCATCCTTGTTACAAGCATGACGCAAAATTAACAAATTATAACTTACATCCTCATCCTTGTTACGAGCGTGACGCAAAATTAACAAATTATAACTTACATCCTCATCCTTGTTACGAGTGTGACGTAAATTTAGCAAATTAGACGTAATTGATTTATGGAAGGAGTCTACTGGATACTGATGACAAAATTCTGAAATTAATTATAAAATGAAAACAAGCAAAATTTTAATCCATAAGACTGTGATAGGTTGAAAAACGATATATCTTAATTTATTATTTTGGCAATAATAATAAGTCTTTGTATGAGTATTGATTTTTATGCACATAATTTTTAAAACTATTCTTTCTTAATTGTTGATTCGCTCGTCAGCTCTGAGTTCCTCTGAGGATAAAACTTGGTTATCGTCGGGAAATTTAAGACTGATATTTTTGGTTCAGTGGCTTGAGATTTTAAAGTTTGGGTTCTGTCCTCTTTGATTAATGAATTGGTAGAGGTAGCTGGTGGACAGACTTACCAGTTTTTTTGTTTTTGTTTTTTTTGCAACAAAACTTGGGAAAAACCATTTTTGGAAATTATGACTCGCGAGATATTCGTCCGTACAATTAGGTTAGGGATTATTACACTCGTTTTTGTCACTTAGAGACCTTCTCTCAATAGCGACCAATTAATTTTGCCTCAGATGACTTAGAATAGAAAAAAGAATAATATGCTCATTACTTTCGGAAATTTCTGTTTCAAAAAGCTGTTTATGTTTTAACTTAATTTCTTTCTGTATCACGCTAAAGAAAAAAATGGCTACGATCTTAAAAGATTGCTTTTAACTTACATTTTTTTCAATCACAGAAAGACTATTTCAAAGTTTTGTTACAGGATAGGACTTCTGTGAATTACAAAACAAAGTCAGACGATACATTTTCCGTTGCCGTTTTGTTTAATTAAGTGTTTGTTTATTGTGTTATATTATATAATATATATATATATATATATATATATAGGTAAATTTAATCAAATTAAAGCTGGTGAGTGAATTTTTAATGAACACTCGCTTTGTAATTTTAGGAGTGACTCACTGGAACAAAGACAAAAAAAAAAGAAAGAAAGAAATACCAGAAATAGTTAATAATTTATAACGAAGGCAACAGAATCAACTCGTGCATGAACTTAATTGCAATTCAGAATTTAATTGTTGACAAAACGAGTGGCGACATTTAGCTTTTTATTGCTGGAATCAATACCACTGAACTCAGTAAATCATCATCATCATCATCATTAAGTGTTAACGATAGTACAGATTCAACTCACCTTCTCTCTGTCTCTCTCTGTCTATCTGCCTCTCTCTCTCTCTCTTTCTCATACACACTCTCTCTCGCTCTCTCTCTCTCACACACACACACACAGACACACACATACACACAGTCTCTCTTTCTGTCTCTCTCTGTCTCTCGTTATCTATCTATCTATCTATCTATCCATCCATCCCTATCGGTTATCGCTATTGTCAAGTAATCTAGACGACATCCAGAATTGAAGAATATCAGTATTTTTTGATTGGCTATAACTGCTGTCCATGTGTCTGAGTCTATCATAGAATGGTGCTTATGGCTGTGTCATTTTTCCCCTGAAGTACCCAGTACGTGTTTCCCATCTTACTTCGATGGTTTATGAAATGGGACGTTAGTAGACCAAAAGGTGCCGTTTTGTGAGGTGTTGTTTCCAGGATTAGATAAAAACAGCTTGTCAGCCCGTAGCATTCTTGTATGGTTCATATCTAGCTTTTTCCCTATGCGTTTCGTTAGCGTCCAATTGTTGCAACTATGCAATAGTACTGAGAGAGTCAAAGCTTAGAATTATATATATATATATATATATATATATATATATATATATATATATATATATATATATATATATATATATCAACCCCTCAGTACGTAGTTTAACAGGTTTAAAATCAGAGATTTACTTCTTTTAGACTGATTACTATATCAAAGTTTAAAAGTCCAGTCTACTGTTCTTTTTACCTATAGCTCAAGAGAGAATAATTGGATTCATGCCTTTTCCAGAGGTACTAGCACTATGTGAAACGCAAACAGCTTCGTCCAGAGTCATCGTGTCCATTTCCTTCGACGATGATCATTACACCAGAAACACCTCCATTACATAGATAGATAGATAGATAGATTTTATATATCATATAGACATCTACATTTTATAGATATCATTAGATAAGTTGTATAAGTTTTATATATATATATATATATATATATATATATACATGTGTTCGTGTGCGTGTGTGTGTATATCATACTTTTTAATACATATGTATTATATATATAACATGTGTGGATATTATATATATATATTATATACGAGGTGTATACGATATATTTCCAGACTTTTTTTTCGTATGGGTACTTTTATTGATAGTACACACATGAAACTCTTGTCCCCTTCGAAGTAATCTCCTCCGGCTGCAATGCACTTGTTGTTCAGTTCCAACACCTTCTGGAAGGCCCCATGAAAGTCCTCTTGTGTGAGCATGTCAATAACCTTCGTCACAGCCTCTTTCGTCTCCTAAATTGTCTCATAACAACAGCCTCTGAGCTTAGGGAATAACCAAAAGTCACAAGGAGCAAGGTCTCGACTATAGGGAGGCTGAGGAACTGTCTTGATTCCCATCTTGGTCAAAGAGTCTGTGACAAGGATGGAGTTTTAGACTAGTGCATTGTCCTGGTGGAAATGCCACTGACCCGATTTGAAGAGTGCTGGCCTCTTTCGACGGAATCTCTCCTGATCTCCCTTAAAACCTCAACATATTAACCTAACCCTAACCTTTCGGCCAATCAACTGTGGTGTATAGACTTCCTTACTTCTCCCACACCTCTCATCATCCCTCACAGACTCCTTGGCTTCCTTGAATCTCTTATGCCACTTGATAACTGATGCTCAATTCATGCAAGATGGTCCCAAAGCAGTCCGAAGCATTCCATATATTTCTGTGGCATTTTTTCCAAGTTTAGAACAGAATTTTATAGCATATCGTTCTTCTAAAGTGTCAGATTGCATTTTTGAAATTCACCAGCTGTGAAAATCAGGCTTTAGTAGGGTGTATTCTGATTGCTGCTGTAGCTGTTCATTTGAAGCATAAATCATAAGTGTTGGTCTGTCATCTCATAAGATGTATTGCAATAATATATTGAATTTTCAAGAGTCTACGACAATTTTAAATGCCCGTACGAAAAAAGTCTGGAAACTTATCGTATGCACCTCGCATATATATATATATATCATCATCATCATCATCATATCGTGCTGGCAGCACGGATATCCCTGACCCTCTCTCGCCACTCCTCCCTATCGTTCATCGCCCTAGGCAGGTCTTCAGGACAACAACCTGTATCCTCACATAGCTGCTGAATGTACGTTCGTGCTGGTCGTCCTGCTTTTGCGCGGCCGTGTGTGGGGATCCATAAGAGTACATCTCTTATGAGTTCATCTCTGCTTCTCCAGCAATGTCCTGCATGTCTGGTTCGCCTAACTTGAATAGTTTTCGTGATAGGGGGCAGGTGGCCGTACAGTTGGTGTCTTGTGGGGTGTTGCTGCCAGGACTTGTTGAGGATTGCACGCAGCATTCTTGTGTAATTGCCGTCTAGTTTCTTCTCCAGCCGTTTTGTTAGCGTCCATGTAGTGCATCCATATAGCAGTATCGATGTGACCGCTGCCTGGAAGAAACTGCGTTTCATTTTATCGGTTAGGTCTGATTTCCATATAGTCGATAGCCTATTGATAGCTGTCCATGCTTTCGTTAACCTCGTTTCGATGTCCTTTTCGGTTGATTCGACGCTGCTTCCTAGGTACGTGAATTTGTCTACTAGTTTAAGAGGGGTTCCTTCTAGAGTGGAGATGTCCCCCGTTTGGTTATAGCACATATATTCCGTTTTGTGTGCATTAACATGGAGGCCTATGCTTGCTGCTGCTCGTTCCAAACTATGCAGAAGTGTTTCGGCTTGGTCAGGTGTATTTGCCAGTATCGCTATGTCATCGGCGTAGTCGGCGTCGGTAATTGTTGTTGCGGGGTATCTTCTGCTTCTTAGTTGAAAAAACAAATAATTTTTTTTCAAATGTTTTTGCTTTTTTTTCTCGTAAATCTTAAAATCGTCAATATTGATTATTAGAGACTCACATAAATGAATAATTACCCGTCGCTTATTAGCGACACTTTCATGCAGTTTTGCGCTCCCAAAGTGATGATATTATTATTATTGTTTCTCCTTCAGAGTTATTCACATCAGCCTAAGCTGACGGTCTTTCACTGGAGTTTGAGTAACAGTAAGTCTCCTCATGTCTCCCGGACTCTTCTCAATATACTGGCCGTTCTCAACAATGCCTAGTTTGGATTGTTTCCACTCGTCCTCCAACTTCCAAGTTATCCAGTCCCTTTCATAGTCCTTTTGTCACTGTACCAAATGCACCAATCACGCATGGTATAATCATTACCTTCATGTTCCATTGATTTTTTAATTCCCTAGCAAGGTCTAGGTAATTATCCTTCTTTTCACTTTCTTTCAGTTTATTCTATGGTCGGTCGGTATAGCAATTCGAGAATTTGCAAGTTCTGTCTTTTTTGTTATTGATTACTATAAAATAATACTTTCTATGTATTTTCCTGAAAGTTGTAACATATGCATTGGCCCAGGAAGATTTAAAGTATGAAGCACTATTTTTTCGTCGTGTGGGCTTTTTTCAAGCGAGGAATACAAACCTACATGTCACGCTGAAAAAATTATTGTCCCACGTATAATGCAATTTTTCTTATGTTGGTTCATGATATCAGGTGGTATCATAATGGATGTCAAAGGTTACACCCATAACTCATAATTCCTTGTCCTTTTACCAATAACAGTAGAGCAGCAGTTTGATAAAAATAAAGTCTGACACACACACACACACACACACACACACAACACACACACACACACACTTACACACACACATATATATATAGATAAACATTTTAAACACGGAAATAAACTACATGAAATATTTACAGAAAAACGTTAAAAATAAGTTACTCTTGCACGAAAAATATTTTTCAAATAATTATAGCCATAATAAAAATATAACTAAAGATTTTCAGGATCAAATAAATAAATAATAATAATAATAATAATAATAATAATAACGTATAAAAAAAGAATGTAATTGTAAATCCCGAGACAATTGTCCAATGAATAGACTATATAATTTAGATAATGTAATATATCAAGCTATAATTTACACTAAAAAGATTATATTACAGATAAAAAAACTTATATCGGGTTGACGTCCACGAAATGGAAGGAGAGGTATTCAAACCATAAATTTACCCTCTCCCACGAACACCTAAAACACCATACGGGCACTATCGAAACAATTCTGGTGTTTAAAAAACAAAGGGTTAACCCTGAGATGGAAGGGGTCTATTTTGAAAAAATCAATTACTCCAAATAATTTTGACGGTAGATGCAATTTGTGCTTAGAAGAGAAAATACATATTTTAACACATAAATTGCCTGATAAGTTATTAAATAAGAGAAGTGAATTAATAGCTAGATGTAGATATAAGTCAAAATTTAAACTATAGACTAAAAAAAATTTTAAAAACATAGAAATAATTAGTGAAACCAGACAAAAAACGTATCCAAAATACACACAATGAAAAAATAGGTAGCTAAATAAATAGGTATCGAAATTAATATAAGCATTAATATTCTCTTAAAAGTTAATTATCGAACTTAACATGAAAAAGAAAATAAATTAAAAAAATAAATACAAAAGTTGAATTACCGTAATTATAACTGACGGAAGAATTTTGAAAATAAAATAAATAGGTAAATAAAAAAACGGAAATTCAATAAAACGAAGAGGTAACTCTTTAAATCTCTTCTGCCTCCCCCTCCCCCATTTTGTCTATTCTGTTTTATTTATCCATTGGTTCTGAAGAAGTCCTGTTATATTTTTCCTTGTGTTTTTGGTTCATACCAGAAACTGAAAAACAGGATGGAAATAAATTTATAATCCTAAATAACCGGTCTTTGATTTTTTCTTTAAAGATATATATATATATATTATATATATATATATATATATATATATATATATATAGTTATTCTCATCACCACCTAGTGACAGCAAGTATTTCGCTGTCTCACTTCTTCAAATGTGATAACAAAAACGCAACCATTTTTTATAAATGTAAGAAGGTGGTGGCTGATGGTCTTTATCTGATGGGGGAGACTCTAGTCTTTGAGTTTAGGGAATGTGGAGTAGTCCATTATTGCTATCACTTTCAGCTTCACTCTGATTCGGAGTGGTGGTAATTGGTGGTGGTTCTATGTATAGAATTGTTCTATCATTTACTAAGGATTATTTCTGTTAATCATTTGAAACCGTACAGCTGAGTGAAAATTGTTCGTATTAGATATACTTGATAAACAGAATTACTAATGTTAATAGCATTTGAAATCCTTTGCAAACAAATGATTGATATCGAACGAAATAATCATTGTTACAAACACATTAAGCTGTTTAACTGTGTATAAATAATGATTAATATTAAATAGAATTATTAGTGTTAGATAGCAATAATTGAAACCGTTAACAATGTATAAACAAATGAGTTCTAATTCGTTTAAAAAATAGTTACCTCCGAATTATTCGCTTAAAAATCATCTGCCACACACGCGCGCGCGCGCACACACCACACACACACATGCACACACACACACACACACACATGCACACACACACACACACACATATATATATATATATATATATATATATATATATATATATACATGATAGAAATATGTGGAAAGTTGGATAAATCAAACACTTAAATTCAATTTAGATGCGTGATATTATTCCGTGTCACTTTCTCTTTCACCTTTACACTCCCCATGCCACCTAGAGATCACATTATAGACAAAGTTCTGCGACATCACATTATAGTCAATGTCTTTCAATGAAACAAGATATGCCGAAACCACTTTCCCCTTCACCTTTCCATGTTTCTTTTTCAATCAGGCACACTAAAACAATTTCCACTTTCAAAACAAAAAAATCTTTAATGAAACATAATACATTAGACTTTAAACCTTTTCCTATTTCTTTCCCAATCGGCTGACTATAACTATTTCCACTTTCACAAATAAATCTTAATGAAACCCAACAAATTTGTCTTTAAACCTCCTCTTCTTCCAGCTAAACTTGTATCCTCTCCATCACTTTATCAATTTGCTTATAAATAGAAAAACTTAGAAAATGGTTTCATGTTGAAAAAAATCTTTGGAATAAAAAGAACGAAATAGTCACTCATCTAAATCGGACTTACGTGTTTGATTGATCCAACTTTCCATATATTTCTATCATACTGTCAGATTCTTCACAATCAATCATTTCAACACACACACACACACACACACACACACACAACACACACACACACACACACACACACACACACACATATATATATATATATATATATGTATATATAATTAGGTCTCTACATTAAGTAACCTATATATATATAGGTTTCTATTTATATATATATATATAAAGGTTTCTATCTTAAGTAAACTATATATATATATATATATATATATAGGTTTCTATTTTAAGTAACCTATATATATATATTAAGTAACCATTAAGCAAGAAGCCATTTATTTTCTGTGAGTTCGTGTATGGCATGTTTGTGAAAATGTTTATTGAGTACCTTCTGCGTTTGGAAAAAAATTAATCATCCAAAAACACCTAAGAGAATATTTTTCGATTACTGTAAATCTAGGATATTTTTTTTTCTTCGGCAAATGTACGAGTATGTGTTAATTCTCTTGTGTAAGAAAGTGTTTACATTCTTACATGTGGTCAACACTACCATTCACTTTTCTACAATAACATTTTGATTCAATCAATAGAAAACTCTTAATCTTCACGGTGACTAACTAACAATTTAACATGAACAGACATTCTCGTCTTCGATAAAAAAGACATTTTTGTCATCAAATTTTTATATATTACGAATAAGTATTGACGATACTGGATAAAATACTAAGATCTCCCAAAAGCCAAAATTTGTATGTGTAGTGAAATTTCAGAGTATTATTAACAAAGCATAAGGATAAAGAATGGATACGGGGCTAATTGCTATGAAGAGTTAATCCACATCCCCAAAGATCAAGGACTGGAGCCTCACCGTCAGATTTTTTCATGCTGATATCCAGGACATTCCATTGGCAAGGGGTGGTCTAAGCCCTCTGGAGAGATGCAGTCAAGCGTATTCTACACCCCAGTCAACTAAGCAATTAAGAGATAAAACCAACAACCGTACGAATAGATTTGCCTCTATTTATCTGCATAACTGAAAGTGTATTTACAAATAAAAAATGAATGAAACGCAATTTTCTTCAAAACAGTCCCCTTTGGCATTCAACACACATGGGAGACAGTTTTTGAATCGTCGAAACACCTCTAAAATTCATCTTTAGATATGGTGTGAAGCTATTTTTTGTATTCTCTCTTCTCAAACCTTCTTTTTGAGATTAAATTCCAGTTTTGTAAACAAAAAATAGGTCATTTGCCTCTAAATATAGTAATTTCTGCTAGACTTGCAAAATCCTATATTTTACTGTCGAAAATTATCCAGTTTAGCTTCAATTTTTTCTTCTAAAAATCACTGATTCGTCTCAGAAAATAGTAGACATCCAGGAAAAAAAAGTATCTTAAAGATTAGATAAAAATGCAATATAATTGGTGCTGGGGCCATAGAATACGTCTCTGAAGAGGAGTAAGACCCTACTAATGGAGGTCACCTCTGCAGAGGAGAGAAGCCCATGCTCAAAGAGGCCACCTCTGTTGAGGAGTAAGACCCAAACCAAAGAGGCCATTTCTGCAGAGGGGTGAGACCCTACCCAAAACAGCCGTTGTAGTCCGTAATGCTTGAGAACGGCTTATTGGTATTTGAGCAGTCCATGACTCGGAAGTGGTTTTCTTGACCTACAACACTCCACTTTGATCCTTACTAGGCTCGACGGGTAAGCCGTAAAAGCCCGCTCCGATCAATCGGCTGGTTCTGTCAGGCCTGAGAATATGTAAGATTGTCCTGACCGTATTCTTCAAATTGCTCTTATTGCAAACGCCTAATCTTATTTTATCTTAAGAGTCCCAATATTCTGTGGCTACGATGAGATTGGAATTCTTGAAACCCATTTAAAAGGTGAGCAAACAATAGTTCTTATCAATAGAATTGGTAGTATTAATTAGCTGCACTTAAAAAATTAGATAAGAAGAATCACTTGTGTTAAATAGAAACATTTGAAACCATTTAACTATGTGCTAACGAATGAATAATGTTGACTAAAATCATTTGTATTTGATAGTAACAATATTTATCCAAGCTTCCTTCTGATAGGATTTGACACAAGGTCATTTTAATGTGGGAGCCATACAAGAATCTAAACTCATTTTCGGCTGTCACGGAAAATGCTTGTTTCTGTCGGCTTGAGTTCCTTGCTTGGCACCTCAAACGGAGCTCAGTCTTTCAAAACAGATATTGCCTGTGGGACAGCCACCTGAGACACCAAATGATCAATTTCGCGCTCCCCGAATGGCAATGCTTGAGGAGGTGCCCGTGGTGTAATGGTTATCGTCGTAGGAAATGGGACACGGCGACACGAGTTCAAATCCACTAATACCCTTGGGAAAGGTATGAATCCAATTATTCTCCCTCCAGCTATGGGTAAAATAGTAGGGCAGACTAGGTTCTTCAGCCTTGGTGAGGTAAATAGTCAAGGAGAGGGGAAACTCTGAATTCAAACCTGTTAAACTTCGCTTAAAAATTGACCTTGTGTCATATCCTGCCCGAGAGGAGGGGTTGGTAAATATGGATAGCAATGCTTGAAACCATTTCGTATGATTGGTGTGACATTAAACTGCATCAGATGGTGAGACTCTAGTCTTGAAGTTTGGGCATTATAGGACACCACTTCATTATTATGTTACTCTGGTTAACTTTGACCCGAATAGTTGTACTTGCTAGGGTCGTACCAGTGGGTCAAATGGAATTGTTCAGTCATTCACTAATATTATTATGATTATTATTAGTTATGTAAACTATACAGCTGTGTTCGAATCAAATAGGAAGACTTGATAAATAGAATGACCGATATTAAACAACAATGCTTAAAACCATTTAACTGTGTTAAAACTGTGGAAAAATTAAACAAAAATCAGTATATTCGATGAATGAGAAATAAAGTAAGGTTAGCGACCCTTGTCGAGGGCGACCAGAAGGCTCCCTTTTCAATAGCTACTATACCTAGGTACATGGGAAGGCGCTACTCTATTCCCTGGAGTGCTCCATTTTACCCTTGATACGTACCCTATATTACTGAGTGTCAAACAAGGAAGTATCAAGTACCATTTTTTAAGGTTTTTGGTATGTCGCGATCTGGGACTGAAACCAGTCTTCCGGACCACTGGTGAACACACTACTCACAAGGCTAATGAGCCGTTTTTTATTCGTCTTATTTTTGCCGAAGACTCAAATTACATTGCAATTGTCAGCGTTACAGTTGAAAAAAAGAATAGAACATCACTTACCTCATGGCTGGAGAAAAGTGGCGCCCATTAGAGACTTTTTTTATGGAGAGCAAACTGGATATGAGAAGCATTGTTGGAATTGGGGGAGTGGAAATAAAATCCAATACCAAGCACGTGGGGCAACTGTTTTTGAGTAATACTAATACAACAACGGTTAAATTCTATAAACAAATGATGAATGTAACATAGAATTATTAGTGTTGGATAACGATTTCTGAAAACATTCAACAGTGCTCAAACAAATGAATTCTGTCTCGTTTAAAAATGTTATCCATGAAATATTCACACACACTTAACACACACACACACACACAACACACACACACATATATATATATATATAAACTGGATTTGGCATAAAATAATCCATAAAGGTTGCCTATGCCATAAAACACAAGCAACATACACTCCTATATTTTAGTTAATATTTGTATTCTCAATTAAAACTACAGAAATCTCACTTTGTCTCTGTCTACTTTCGCACATATAACAATTTATATCGATTGAGATATGAATATATAAACGAATAGAGAGAAAAGCTGCCTAAATCTAGCTAACTATAAAACATAAATGTTAAATATCTCAGATATTAACACCTCGTCAAGCTAATTTCTTAAGGTCATTCTTTTTCTTTTCCTATACGATGAATTTTTGCCAAAGGATTTGGCAAAAAAACCCAGTAAAGACAGTTTATTGTTGTCTCTTTTCCACGAAAATTAATATTGATGAGTCTTTTCTGGTCTCAAAAGAGCGTAAGCATGACTTTCTTTAGTGACTGTTGCGCCAGGAGCATTTTCTTTACAAGATAGTCATTATTTCTCGACTCCTTGAAGTGTCTTTTCCACACAGACCCGTAATGACAAACCCATGTTTAGCCTATTTTTCAGCATTTTGACAAAAACATGCAGAACCGTCCGCATCACACCATTCTTCTGCGAATTTCATATAGTTTCCACTAATCAGAAAACAAACATTTGATGATAGACCTCTAAGCATCCTGTTTGATCTTCTTTGTTTAGAGTTGGTTAATCGCAAAAATTATTTCACTCTCAAAAGAATATTTCTGAAAAGGCTATTCAGTTTGGCGCCAAATTAAACAGAGCGCGCCAGACTTGAACACAGGTCTTCCATCAAATGTTGGTGACCGATAAGTCCAAAACTTATGCAATTATATATCATCTGCTCCTTGGTAAAAAAAAACCTTGTCAAATAAACACGAGAATACTTTCCATTGAGTATTCATCAAATAGCTGTTTTAACAAACGACAAAATTACTTTTTATGAGCTGATACTTTAAGAAATATTTAAAAACATTCTGTTATCTTAAAATAATAAAGCATTTTTAAATAAAACATTAAACTGTACTCGACACACACACACACGCACACACACACATACACACACATACACCTTTTTATATATATATATATATATATATATATATATATATATATATATATATATTAAGATAACGTATATACAAAGTCAGTAGCGCTTGATAAATGGTCAGATTCAAGTTTATGCGATCATCAGACCAAGATCACATAGGCGAATAACTGAGTCACTCACCATCATCGACAGTGCATTTCTCTCTCTCTCTCTCACACACACACACACATATATATATGTGTGTGTGTGTGTGTGTGTGTGTTGTGTGTGTGTGTGTGTGTGTGTGTGTGTGTGTGTGTGTGTTTATTTAAAGCTAGTGATTTAAGGAAGTTTGGCCCAGTGGTTAGAGTGTTCGCCAATGGTCCGAGAGACATGGG